>VUQH01005142.1:9511-24054 GCA_015106775.1 Etroplus canarensis | reverse complement strand
TAGTCAGGTAAGGCCTGCTCCCTTTGTATTCCATGACAGATTTAGCAGATAAAACATCTGGAGTTGATTTCAAGTGTTGAACTTGAATTTGGTAGCTGTTCACTGAAAATCTCAATATAAGGTCCAAAGAAATCTCAATGCAAGTGAAGGAGGCCATCATTAGGCTGGAAAACCAAATTAAACCTATCACAGAGACAGAAAAAATTTTAGAAGTGGCCAAAACAACAATCTGAAACATTACGGAAAAGAAGGAATGTACTAAAAAAAAAAACTTCACAACATATAGCCAAGTCAAGAACACTCTCAAGGAGGTCGGTATATCTAGTCAAAGTGTACAATCAAGAGAGACGTCCATGACTAAATTCAGAGGGTTTATAGCAATGTGCAAATCACTGGTTACACTTAAGAGCATCAAGAACAGGAACACCAGACTGGACTTTGCTAGAAAACATCTTAAACAGCCTGTCCAGTTTAGAGGAGAAAGCGATCTTTGGTGAGAATGGTGAGAAAAGTATGGAGAAGGAGGATCTGAAACATAGTACATCATCTGTCAAGAAGGCAATGTGAATGTAAGGCTGCCATCAGAACCTGGTTACTAGTGTTTATTGAGGGTGTGATTGCTGATAGAAGTAACGGGATGAATTCTGAGTGTACAGGACTTTACTCTCTGCCCAAATACAATCAAATGCTGCAAGACTGATTGGATGCAAGTTCATAGGGCAAATGGATAATGATTCAACGCATACTGCAAAAGCAACTCAATAGTCTCTAAAGGCAAAGAGAGGATATTCTTAAAGCTTGTCTTCAGCTTTTCAGTAGTAGCTGAAGACAAAACTGAAGGCTCACAAACAAGCATTTGAAGGTGGCTGCAGTAAAGACCTGGCAGAACAAGAGAGGAAGCACAGCATTTGGTGATGTCCACGGGTTCTAGACTTCAGGCATTTATTGACTGCAAAGGATTTTCATCTAAGTATTGAAAACAATCCTTATATGTAGAATGTTAGTTTTGAACCTCTGAAAATGGGGAAATGTGTTAAAATTGCAGTAATCCCCAAATAGTAAATGCAATACTTTTTGTCAAACATCTTGCATCTGCATTTTGATCAAATTTTGGCTGTTTGACTTACAATCCATGATGGTTGTGTAATAAGGGAAATTACATGGAATGTGTCATTGCCACTGTACAAATCATTTTTAGCATTTGTGGATTAACTAAAATTTTGATCACTCAAAGGCAGAGGAAATAAGATGTGACATTAAAGTTAAAACACAAGTTTTAGCAAAAGGTCCAAAAGTCCAGCAGAGGAAGGGAGCAACATTTGGAATTGTGTTCTCCTAGTGATTGTAAATCTGATACAGGAAAAATGAGGCATCTAGCCACTTGTCTGTTTTACTTTTTGCAAAGTAAATTTATCAGAGCAGTTTCATTGTAAACTGCTGCCTGCTGTTGGTAAAAAATACTGATGGATGTTTATTTTACAAAGTAAACCAAACATGTAAAATTGTGGACCAAAAATACAGAAAGACAAAGATACCAAAAAACTCAACTGAGCTGAGAAAACCTGACCAAATTTACTTTACACTGTCATTATAAGTAATCTTCATTTAATAATACTTATTATAGTTGTTATTAAACTTGAGACGTGAGAATTTTAGTGTCAGGTTAGATGTCTAGAAAACATGCATCAATCTAGCTTTGAAAGTGATATTTATAACTGTCATCAGCTCTGCTGAATGAATGAATAATTTTGTCAGTTAAAATAGTTAAAAGGTTGTGTTGCTCTAGTCTTGTGTGTTTTTAAGCCATAGTATGGTAATAATATTTTGATGAGAGAAATCTGAGGGAGAAGTGTACCTAATTAAAGGAAAAGGCTTGAAATGCATTGTTAACGGGTCATAGAGACACCACTTATGGTCATGATGATGATATGCAAGGTGTGGAAATGCATTTCCAATCTCCCTGCCTTGAGCCCATCAGTTTCCATTCAGAAGTGTGTGCACTTGTTCATTAAGCTTATGCATATCATCAACTGGTGCACTCATTCTATCAGGCAGATATGGCAGGGATAAAACGATGTGAAGGATGGAAATTCAAACAACCATTCTCATTTGCAAAGGTCATTAAAGCCTGGCATACATTAGAAAATCTGCTAATTATGAAATGGCTTAACTCCACATTCAGTGGGATTATGTCTGCTCATTTAGAATATGTTGATCCCCTCCCTTACTTGCCACAAGACAGTTGATGTGAGGGACTTGTGGCACAGAACTAATGTTCCCAGTGCTTGTCGGTCATCTTAACTGACTGTAAGAAGTCCATAAAAGTGGCCGTCATGTACTGAATGAGTATCTGCATCAGCACCAGAAAGCAGATGCAAGTTTTAGAGCTGCTAGGAAAATTTTTCATACTTAGATTTGTCTAAGTTGCTCATGATCATCTGTAAAGAAAGTGTTATTTCAAATAATAAAAAATCTAACAGATATTTTGACTGCAACATTAGTAAAATGCACAGCTTATCTGGTCAATTTAAACACAGATAGTAAGCAGTTATAAACTCCATCATTCATAAAACAAACATTTTCACTATAAGGAGTACTGCGCCAAGATCCATTGAAACGCCATTGCTTACCTTTCCAAAAATGATGTGGTAATGGAATAGTGATTAATATAAAGTTCTAAATAAGATCAAAGAGAGTGTGGTCAACATATTGTGCCTTGAAAACAGCATTTACACAGCAGTGTACCATAATTGCCCCAGTTTAGGTCATTATTACAGCTCTGAATTAACTGGTGCAGATAAAATGCACTCAGTGTCAAATGGTCTCCATGATGCTCTTAATGAATTCAGAATTATTTTAAAAAAGCTTTTAAAAAGAGAACCTCTGGACACAGTTTGGAAATTATGACGA
The DNA here is from genome assembly GCA_015106775.1 of Etroplus canarensis. Lineage (NCBI taxonomy): Eukaryota > Metazoa > Chordata > Actinopteri > Cichliformes > Cichlidae > Etroplus > Etroplus canarensis. Next base: position 21,144 of record VUQH01005142.1, on the reverse strand, counting down.
CACATATAAATTTGCATCCCTCAAAATAATGAATATGTTTTTGTTAAAGGCTAATCTGTATTTATTCAATACATAAATGAAGGTGTTTTCAGCTCTTAAGATCTTATTGTATCTGTTCAAATATTAACTGCTTTTTAATTGTCAGTATTATATTTTTTGTGGTATACTCACTACTATGGTTGCATTGTTTAGTTTATTTCATTCATGTGTTAATGAGCTGAAACGATGCTTTATGCAAAGAAAACATTTCATGAGGATCCAGTCTGAAGTGATCAATCCAGTGTCCATCCTTTACTTCTTTTCTTATAGTGTTGCTCTGACTTAGAATTCATAGGAGCTGATGCAGACTCTGTGCTATTGGGAGTTTAATTCACAGTTAACCTAATGACTTACCTCCAATAACACTTGTTACAATCCTGTAATTGACTGAGGAGCTCAGAGAATATACTTTGGAGGATTGAACCACATACATGGATTGGATGCACACATTGTCACAGTCTGAACCTTCCAAAATATCCTCCACATTGTAGACCTTGTTGGATCAAATCACTCTGAATTTGGTCTGTTTAATAGTCCAATTGCCAATTAAGACAGGCGGCAGTGCTTAGATCTATAAAAGGTTAATAAGCCTCAGCTGCAGTGTGTTTCTCTTGGGTAAATGTCACTTAGACATAGGCCACCATGGGTCAAGATCTCCCTCCAGATCTAAATTTAATCACATAGCCTTGCCTGGCCCCTTTCTCACCCTCATTAGTCCTTGGCTTGTGCCGGAGTCTGATATGCCCTGTTTTAGCCCTGGCACTCTCCTTCCTGCCCCAACTCTGACCCAAACGTGCCAGCAGCATCCACACAGACACAGACTCAAAGCTGAGAATCCAAAGCCCAACAACTAGATCTACAGTATAGATCTGCATGACATATGGGTCTGAAGGAAAGTCTTGCAGCAGGGGATGCTATGAAATTTGCCCATACCAGCATATCCTGCGATCTGTTGGCTTAGCTGTCACCTGATGCAGGCCTGTGCCACCTGTCGGTCTGCCCCAGATAATGGCAAAATGACCGGAGTGATTCAAGCAGCCGTCTCATCTTAATTATCTCCTCAGAGTTTAATTAACTAGCTCATCTATTGGCCAAAAGAAAAAAAAAACACTGCCTTGAATCACATGAAATCACAGCCATGGAGACGGAAGGATCATCATAAGATTATTGTTTTGTTTAAAGCTGTTCAAACGCATGAGGTGCTTCATGATGAGTAAATCCTGAGAGGCTGTGTATGATTAGAATGGATACATTTCCATATTGTTTGTGGGAGTACCGCAGGGAAAGTGCTGTCACATGCCCTGTATGAGTGTTATGAATGTGTCCCCTTATTTTTGCACTGTGTGCTGAAACGATGTCATGGTGTAAGGAGTCCATATGGAACAGAATGCAAAATCATTTAGTTCTGAATGTTAATACGAATTACGTACAAAATGGGTAATAATTCTTTTGCCCTACAGAAATGATTAACATAATTCTGATAAATAGGCAGATGGCAGAATGTGTGAATTGAGGTAGATTTATCTTAATTAATATCTTGAACCTACTTGGAGAAAGGTAAATGGCTCCACCGGGGCCAGAGATGTTCCTCTGTCTTGTGTGTGTATCTTTCTCATGGCCTGACATGTAGTAGTGGCCCGAGGATATTAAGTTGCTCTCCAGGTATGCATCAAACCCAGGCAGCCTGCTGATAATGAACATATACCCAGGCAAGCAAGCAAAGATGCACACACATACGCACTCACACAAATGGATATACACATAATCACATCCCCCACTTTTATTCTACACACACACACAGATGCCAAAATACATTTTAACATGTTTTTTCTTCTGCAGTGAGCTATATGTGGCTAACATTTATCATCATTTTCATGCTAATACTCTGAGCTCGAATTCCTTGCTTTATTGCTGGTGTCAAATAAAGTGTGAATTTCTTTTACTCATCACAAATTAAGGCAATTAAAATGTTAATTATTACAAGTAGAAAAGGGACAAAGGAATTCAAATAAATTGATGTATTGACGTTTTTTTAATTAATTCATTTGGGTTCCTACTGTGTTGGATAATTATGCTTAAGTGTTTAATTACATATTTTGATGGGATCCTCAATTACTCTGGCTTAATAAAATATCATTAGCCTGTCTCCCAGGTTGTAAGCTGTGGAGACGTACAGTATTAGTTGGTGTATTTAAATAAAATATTAAATTACAGACTGGTTGGGATATGTGGAAAGTCTCCAGTCCTCAATCTCCACTAAATCTTCCCTGCTAACCTGGAAGCCACTCTTCACATCAAAGTTTGACACAGCGGCAAACAAACAATGTTGAATTTACATATTAATTAGAGACAGGCTATCAGCACGGGTGATGAATTCAAATGTGCGGCCCTTTGCTGTGGCCCTTCACTGTGGCTTTGCAGTGATCCACAGTCACAGTGCCGCCTTGCGGGAGGTTCAGTACTCAGCCCAGCAGAACAATGAGAAATTACCTTGACTTAAAGGCCAAAGAAGCCCTCCCCATCACAGACATGATAGGTTTTATTACTTGGCGAGTGCACATATTCAATATCCTTCCGCTGACTGTGTGTCGTACAAATCAATTTGCAGTGTCACAACATCAACTGCAAAATATGCAAAGCACAGATAAGTACCTAGTTGTCACCCATCCAGTGTTGCTCAGTCAACCTCCTCTGTCAGAATGCACATAAGGAACGACTGCTGCCATCTGGGTGCTGTATGAAATTATCTTGTTTAAATCCTCTAAAGGTTATTGCAGTTATGCAAGTGATCCGTCAGTTTCCCAGCTCTGCGTTACGGAGCAATGGAAGCACTGAACACATTTCCACTCTGTAGGCTCTACCACTTCAACATGTTTTTTTTAAAAATGTGTTTTACATCTTATTGCAAGGAACAAGGATCTTTGGCAATGGCTCAAAGGCAAGATCCTATAATTAGAACACAGTTCAGTTGGTTAGCAGGTAATTTACCTTTAGGGTGGAAGTCTAATTATTGTCTTTGAAAAGCTAATTTAGCGTCAAAGACTTCAGGTGTCTTTTCCCCTCTCTTTAGCAAAGGGAAAGGTATCCTGGAGCACTGTGGGGTCGGAGCCATCTCTTGTGCATGGTACTTTTACCGCTTTATGTTTTCATGGCGGATTTCGGGAAGAAATTAGTTGCTGTAAAAGCAGTGCAAAGCAGCAATTTCTTTTGTTTCCTTCAGCATGTGTGTGGGCTCTATATGAAAGGAAAGCACCACTCCTTGACCCGCTGATAAACGCTCTTTGCAGCAGACCTGATTCCTGGCAGATGGTGTTTGTGAGTGACACTGGTTCCCAGCAGAAGCAGGCCCAGGGAAATGATCACAGTTGAGTCTCTGTAGAGCATACCAGCCTGGTTACCTGACGGCATATGGTCTGCTGTGGCCTACACCTGCTGAAGGATGGCGTTTACACCACAGTCCCTGGACTCCACCTCTGAGAAGGCTGTTAATCACAGCTCACCACTCATTCAGGCAGTTTTAAAAACAGAAAATAAGTGAGTAACGGAGGGGTTTCTTCACCTGAACTTATCTTTGTGTTTTTTGTTAGTCAGAAATGAGATGATGTTTTATGTAGGTGCATACAGCACAGAATAAAGACACTGTTGTACATTTTTAACATTTGAAAAAGCAACAGAAAAAAATATTATCCTAGCCCAATTCCCAAACTAGTAGTTTAGACTATCAAGGTGAGGGAGCAGGGCTTATGCACTTCATTAATTAGTATACTTTAAATGCATACCAATGTTCTAAAAATAAAAGAGTGGGGGTAGCTGCACAAACCAATTAAGAAATGAGATTTAACAAACAGTTATTCTTCTTCTCATATGTCTTTATAAGTTTAGTTGACCAAAGCATCCTGGATTTGAAATCTGAGTACTAACCATTCTCTTTTAGTATAAAGAACAAAATATATAGTTTTTTTCTTTAATGCCTACAAAAAGTGCTTACTGCTTCTAGTAACTTTATAATTGGGAAGCTAAATGATATCATTGGCTCTAGAGAAGTTAAACTGTATGTACGATAAGGCCCTTGCCTTCTTTGAGCTTCTCAAATGAATATTTCCAGTTAATCAGGACAAACTTGACTCAGTTGACCTACTGACCTTCCTCTTCCCATTAGATCCATCAAAAACAATCCTTTGATTTCCTTGGAATCAAAATTTAAGTCTCAGACACTAATTGGCCCATAGCTTTCCAATTAGCTCTTTATCTTAGTTATGTGCTTAAGTTATTTATGAATGATAAATGCATCTAATTTATCCATTTAGATATGTAAACATTAAATAGAAAGCTGCAGCCACATTTCCATCTGGCTCTAAGACTGTTTATTCCGCACTGTAGTAAATTCCAGCCACACCAGCAGGAACTGAAGGACAACAGTGTCCACAGCCACAGGGATCAGTAACAGGTCTGTTGCTGAAATATGTGCAAAGTGTCAATAGTCTGGAGTCCCTCTGTCCAACTGGAAGCCATTGAGCTGCTAAAATAGAACTGGTGATTAGGATGCAGTCACCCCAGTCAGTGCCAATTCAGATGTCTTAGCAACCCTGGGCACGGCAGTTTGATCTGCCTTGCTGTCATTGATTCACAAGGCTTCCAGCTGGAGCAAAGATCCCCATTGAAGCGTGAGATAGAAACCTCTCCATCTTGGCACATCTTGGCTGGCTCAATCCCCTGCAGGCCATTAGGGATAGAATATGTTGTTTTCTATTTTTTTCCTCCAGAAGAAAAATACAGTCTGTCTTCATGCTATAACAGCCATTACTTAATTGTGCCGGATTTTCCGAGCAGAGTGTTGCTTTAATTAAGCAGCTAATTGCAATGTAGCTCTTGATTAGCTTTGGGGGATGGGAATGTTCAGACAGGCTGATATGTTGTGCACACTTCAGAATCATTTACAGAAATTGAAGCTAATTTCGCTCTCTGTCTATTGCTGCATTAATTTAATTTGGGTTGCTTTTAGCTCATTAACACTTCTAATTAATACGTTGACATCACTATTAAGATGTCTCTTTGAAACTGGTGTCTCCTGATAATCAGGATGGAAGGGGCTGATGGATGGAGTGAGAAGCTGACTGGGGAAAATGTAGAAAACTCTTTCAGACCAAAGGGGAGGAAGACACCACCCTCATTTATAAACCCCTAATACTGTATCATAGTGGACACTAATAGGAGACTGTGGCAGGTGACTAAATTGGAAATGAAAGGAATGCTGATTGTTTTAAATTTTGATTGGGGTTACTCTGTGAGTGTGTGTGTGTGTGTGTGGATGTGTGTGTGATGCTCTGGGGAGTTGGGGGCGGAGGTGCATCAGGGCCAGATGCCATACACAGCTGAAGAGCACGCCTGAGTAACTGTGTGTTTGGGTTTGTCATTTTAATGAGCAGAATTTAGTGACTATGGGCTGGTAACGCTGCATGAGAAGCCCCATTGCATTACCATCACTTTAACCAACCTCCGCTAGACTGGTATGCAGGGTGATTTTCCTCACGTGTATTCTCAGAAATATAAAAAGTCACTTTTAGAGTTAAATTATTATACAATAATTCTTACAAGTTGTCTGCATGTTTAAGGTTGTGAAGTTCCCATGTGTATTATGTGTATTTTCTTTAATCTCAAAACATCTAATGATAAGAAGGCATACAGTATATCCCATTAAATGATATTTATAACATTAATAATTTATTTAATGCTATATTGAATTTGCTAATTGAACTCCAGCGTATTAGTAAAATTAAAGCTGAATTATTGGTGTCATTACCATCAAGAGATGAAAATCTACAGTGGTTTTTCTCCACATGACAACTGTGCACTCATTCACGTGCCCTAAGCAACATAACGCCTCTCTGATTGACTTCCTCTCATGTTGTCTTCTATTAGGTTCCATAAATAAGCATTGATTGGGAAAGGATTCAGTTATTTGGCATGGCAATCAATAGGGGACCTTGTTTTCCTGTGAAGTGCTTTCTTTGCCGAGTATTCCTGAGGACGGACCACACTGTAGGAAAGCCTTCTGTTTAGCACTTCATTAAAACTGCCTCTAATAGGAGCCACCAGGGAGATGCTCCCTGCATCGTGTGTAAAAGCGATCAACATCTGCATCAATTAACCCCTTCATCCCCGCGGGGCCCATTAGGAAGAGAAACACCCTTTAAAGCTGCATATGGTTTTAACTCACAATGGAGGGTGAACAAATATAATTGCTTGTTTGCTTTACTTTTTTTTTTGCTTGAGTATCTCAAGAATATGTCCGTGTAATATTTTTTCTAAATTAGACAAAGGCTACATGTAGATTTTCAGCAGATTTAGGAATCACAGCTCAGTGTCTCAAGCGGTGAACTCAATACAGAGCAGTTGCTGCAAGCTGAAATTATCAAGCTAAAATAAAGCAAAATAATTTTATTGAAAGTAAGTTTTAGTTCAACTAATTACTGTTGTTTTAATAAGTCATGGTCATGTATTATCACCTGACTTATCTCTGTACTCACTGACAGGTTTAATTTGAGAGTCCACTTGAACAGTAAGAATAGTATGGACACCTAAAATCACTATTGGCAAGATGAAAGCAGGAATTCAATTGTAAGAGTTTAACAAACAAACCATTTGGGCAGCTTTGCATTACAAAATAAAGTTTCTTTTCAGTTACATTATGCCAGGTTATGATACATAATGGGCAAGTTTATATATAATATTTTTAAATATATTTACTGTTAAAGTACTTTTGATGGGTTTCTGCTGTAAATAACTCATATTCTGATCATTATTTTATGCTTTAAATATTAACAGACCATTTTTATTATTAACATGAAGGCATTCTGTAATAATTTTAAAAACTGGGAATTTAAAGAACATTTCAGCGAAAACATTTGCTAATAATTGAGTGCAGTATGATATTATGTTTAAATTGTGAGTAATTCTTTGCAGTTCAATAAGTAACATCAGTGAGGAGTGTGCCCTGTGTGATTAGATCTAAATGAATAAAAGAGAAGAAGTATATTTACCTTTACTGAAGTAAGAGTAAGCTGTGAGACTAAAGAGCAAAAAGTTGTTTTTAAATGCTGAGTCTTATAATAATAGCAATAAAATGGCATGTCTCTCTCATCACCTGTCCGCATATGCAAGAAGTGTTTATTCCTCAGTAAACAGCGACAGCTGGGCTCTGATATGTTTAACAAACCCCAAACCAAATCAAGAGTAATAAAATCACTCATTTTGGTTAATGAGTATATTAACAGCAGAGGTAGTGTTTAAGCACAAACAAGAACAACAACATTAATAATTGCAACTCTCTAGTGCCTGGCTGATGTAAGCTTTAATAATTAACAAGTCTTTGTCTTATCCCCTCGAGGCTGTATTCCTATTATCCAACTAAGTTACAAACAAGTAATTGCGCTGTCACTGAATGGTCACAACTGTTTATCTCACAATATCCCCCTGGTCCCCATTTGATACCGACTTTCAATCTGCACATATCCTGCTTACCTGACAGATGCCTCAGTTAAAGGCAAAGCATGGCATTTCAACTTATTTATTTCACTTTTTCTCCTCTCATTAGAGGATTAGTCCTCTTACCTCCTGTGTTTACATATTAGTGCTAATCCAATTGAGTCAACAAGGGCACTTAGTGCAGGCTATGAACTGAGTCTGAGGGACTTAAAATGGGAGGGGAGGGGATATTAATTTACTTCTTCAGATTTTAGGCTTCCAGGGAAAATAGTTTTGAACATCTGCTATGACAAATGAAGCATTGCAAGAGAGCATGCTGTCAGTAAGAGACTCAACTGCCTGCTGTTGGAGTTAGCAGTCAGCCTGTAGAGGGAGCCCCTGGTTATGACTCCATCTATGAACTTCACTGGCACTACTGTATAATTGCATGGTGTATATTTTTGGGGATTTTAATAGCCTTCGGGGAAACATACAGAAAAATTAATATATTTGATCTCTTTCTGCTTTTGTCTTCTTTAGACAGGGAGATGTATTCACACAAGCAACTCAAAGTTTTTTTTCAGTGTAAAACAAGTGATAAGAATAGAAAATATGTTCACTTATGGTTAGCCTGGGATTTGATACAAAAGCAACAATTTCTGGTTAATGAGGATTTGGATCCCTCGGCTCTCCTCTGCTTCCCCCTCTTTCCACCATCATCTCCATAACATCAGTCATGATCTTTGACCTGAGGGCCATACCCCGTGTCAGCTGAAACTAATTAGCCTTTGATCGCTGGTGACTGCACACAACACGAGTCACACCCGAGAGGTGGTTTTACCACGGGATCTGGTTGCTACACTGACACGAGCACAAAAAATACCTTGGTGTGAAGGTTAGACATACTTTTAACTGTAACCTGAAATCCACATCTACTCTTCAGGCTTCAGGTATGTACAGAGCATATCAGTCACACTGATTCTTGTTGAACACAGTGCAAGGTCTAATATAGAAGAATAGCCTCATTGCAGAACTCAATTAAAATGTGCTTGCTTGACATTGGTTCATTATATATCCTGTATTTGTACAGTTGAACCATTTATCTTATCCTAATTAGTTATAGATCAATAAAGCAACATTTTGCACTGTGCTCAGAGATTCAATGGAGGAGTGAAAGCATGAAAAATGCAATACAGCCCGATCATACAGACAGGAGCATGACTCCTCAGATTTCCCCACAGACTTTTACAGACAGATATTGTCACAAAAATATCTTATCAATTACTGACTGTGGGAAAGAGAATAATGTCCAAGTTCCAGCTTGTGTGTGGATAAGCAGAAACAGCATGAATGCACATGTACAGCATAAGCTTGATCAGCATCAGGGATGGTAAATAACAGTATTTTGTATTGTGTCAAAATTTTTTCCCAGCTTTTTTTTTTTTTAAACATTAATCATTAGCCTGTCCTCCTTTCTCCAGGGCTCAGCAATGATGGCAGCTAATTAAGTACTGGCTGGTGTCAAGTGTGCTAGGAGACCATGTTAGGCAGGGCGCTGTTCTCTCAAACAGCCGACTTAAAAGGCATTTGTTCTCTGAGTCCTTCTTTCTTAAACTCGTCTTTTCGTCACCCATTTCTTTGAAATGTACCAATCCACAGCTCTTTTCCTCAAATTCTCTTGCTTCAAAATAAAGAGCAGTAAATTATGCAGCATGAAGAGTTCAGACATGCAAAATGCCCTGGCTCTGTTCACAGTAAAGCTGGTGGATGACAAAAAATTTGGCAGAGTGAGTTGAGGCATTTCAAGTGTAGCCGAAAGATTCAGAACATAATGTCATAACAAAATGAATAGGCATTTTTCCCACTAAAGCAAGGCTGCTAATGTTTTTATTTTATTTTGGCATTGCTGAAATGACTACAAATTGTAATAGCTATATATGTTTTTTTTAAAGGTGGAGGAATAACATTGAGTGAAATGGCTTTGTGTGTGGTACCAAGATGGTAAAGTAACACCCATTAAAACCTAATTTGCACCTTTAGGCAGTTCATTAATATACTGAATGGTAGAATCACACCAATATACTCTGTCCTCACCTTAGGGCACCATCTCTATTCATCAAACCACACACACACACACACACACACACACACACATTTGCACATACACACATTTTCACTAACATTAGTCACCATTGTTGAGCTAAGGAGCAGCACTTGTGAGACAATAGACACATACACATGTAATGTCTTACAGTCACTGTCAGCCCCTTTGAAAACCCTATTTGATATCATTATTTATCATTTGGACGTTAAACACAGTTGGGTGTGATATGTGTTTTAAACAGTGACATGTTTAACACTTTTGAACTTGAATTCATGTCAATTTCACTCTGCCAGCCAAGAGAGTACATAACGATATTTATTATATAGTCTTAAAATTAATGTTACTTTATCAACATGCTGCAGGCATATCATAATTTTTTTGAATGGTTTACATTATCATTTGACTTAAATATCTTTTTCAGGGAGGTTATCACTTGAGTAATTGCCAGAGGCATCAGTGATCCAATCAATCAGTGACTGAACTTCATACACTTAAGTATTCCTTACACTCGAATGCAGGCTTTCGCCTTAGCGAAGGCCACACATAAACAAATATGCCATTTATACACACACCCTGAGGCTAGGCTAAAAAAGCTGCAGTTCTTCTCTCCACCAGCAGATGACCAAGCCTCTGTCTTTTCCTCAGTACACTGTTCTGTCTGGGTTGTCCATGAATTTCCCTTTCTTTTCATCACTCTCTGATGTCCAGCTGCTCCTGTCAACACCTTCTTACAGCAAGCAATTCATTGCAACATACTGGCAGCTGAGACCCCTGTGATGAACTTCAATCTGCCGTTTGCAGTGGGGGCTTCACCCTGAGTCCGGCTAATCAAGGGGAACACCCCCTTCCAAGAGGGAGGGCGTCTACAGACAGATTGAGCCCAAGTTACCCCGTAATTACCCTGCCACTGCCCCTCTGCTGCAAGCTGCTGCATCTGAACCCAGTCAGCAGAGGAACAGACACTTTGGTGATTACTTTCCAATCTGTTTAACAGTGAACAACAACAACCTATGTGCTTCCATTACACTCATAAACCACAAGTTGTTTTTTTTTTCTTGAAAACATTTTTAAGAGGTCGGAGTACTAGGCATTTTGTTATGCTTCCTACGGTAACACAGTGCAAATGTCTTTTGCCTCAGGTTTCGATTATTTCCAACTTGGTACAGTCCCTGGGGGGAAGTTCTTGGGGCTTTCTGAATTTTATTAAAGCCTCTACAGCTGATTACTTGGAGTGAGGTGCACAGGTTGGTGCATTTTAGGAGTGGAGTGGAGGCCTGACAGGGTCATGTTTAACATGTCCACAGGCAATCAATTCACCTTAACCCCTCCTGGTACTCCAGCCCTCTCCACCTAAGCTGTCCTTAATAACCAGGCAATGGCGAATTACTGATAAGGCACTGGGGTCTCTGACCTATATATCCCTCCCTGTATGTATTGGAAAAATCCACCCTGAAAGACGTGTACATTTATAATGCAAAGAAGTGACAAAATTTAACAATCATGCATTAAATGGCTATGAAATTCCCTTTATTTACTTGATATTAAATTGTCTGAGCACAGCACAGTGATGCGTTTATGAAATTTAGCAAAATCCTACATAAAAAGTGGTGACCAGATTCTGAATAATTCCAAAGAATCTGTTTTTTTCCTATATACTAAATTACTTATAAATGATGTAAAATTCTGAGGAGGGCAACACTAAATGTAATGCTAATAAGACAGTGGTGAAAAACAGACTTTAATTTATTTTTTGTTGTGTTGTGTTGTACATTCATTAATTTACCCACTTAGCATAGGGTTATTAAGGCTGTAATAGATTTTATTTATAATAACACAGATTTACTGTAATTCTGAAGTTTTGTCTGTAAATCTGAAAATGGTCTGTATCTCACTGGTTACACTGCATTTCTCTTACATGTCAGTGACCCCTGTGTAAGTTTTTACTTAACAAGCATGCAAAGGGTTCTACATTTGCCCTCATATGACAGTGACTAATTGCCCTGAGGATGCGAGCTGCTTGTTAGGC
>VUQH01005140.1:0-10773 GCA_015106775.1 Etroplus canarensis | reverse complement strand
GACATGCACTGTGAGCTGTAAGGTCTTATATAGACAGGTGTGTGCCTTTCCTAATCAAGTCCAATCAGTTTAATTAAACACAGCTGGACTCCAATGAAGGAGCAGAACCATCTCAAGGAGGATCAGAAGAAATGGACAGCATGTGAGTTAAATGAGTGTCACTGCAAAAGGTCTGAATACTTATGACCATGTGATATTTCAGTTTTTCTTTTTTAATAAATTTGCAAAAATTTCTACATTTCTGTTTTTTTCTGTCAAGATGGGGTGCTGAGTGTACATTAATGAGAAATAAAATGAAGTTTTTTGATTTTGGCAAATGGCTGCAATGACAGAAAGATTGAAAAATTTAAAGGGGTCTGAATACTTTCCGTACCCACTGTATTATATTTAACTAAAATCGAGTATGAGAAAGCATTGTGTGAGAGGTTGGGTAGACCCTGGATACACTGCCAATCTATCACACATAGATAACCATTCACATTCACAGCCTATTTATAATCACCTGTGAACCTAATAAGCATGTCCTTGAACTAAGGGAGTAACTGGAGAGAAGCCACAAAGGCACAGATGACAACATGCAAACTCCACACAGAAAGGCCACAACTGGCCAGTAGATTTGAACCCAGAACATTCTTGCTGTGAGGGAACAGTGCTAAATCCACTACTGCCATGCCATCTGATTTTCTTTATTTAATTACAATTCTCTATTTATTTGTTTGTTTGTTTGTTTTTTTTAAATTTGTCAGGGTCGATGAGTAACTCAAACCCACAAGAATTTTATGATGACCCTGATGAAGGCCAAAAGCTGAAACATGTCAGTCTAGCAATAAAATTGTTCCTTATACTTCAAGTGCTGCTGGAGCTTTAAGTTATTCTGACTTATCACTAACACTAAGTCAATCCTTAATGTAACAAACACAGAAACACAAAGTGATATTTTCTTATCCAGTCACTGAAGTGCCAGTCTCTCCTTAAACTCTTTGCTATCCCACAACAGCAGCAGAAAATGCATTCTTCTTCTCCTTCTTGTTGCTCCCGTTAGGGGTCACCACAGTGAATTATCTGCCTCCATCTCACCCTATCCCTTGTACTCGCACACCAACAGTCTGCATGTCCTCCTTCACTACAACTATCAACCTTCTCTGTGGTCTTACTCTTTTCATCTTGACTGGCAGCTGCATCTTCAACATCCTTTGTCCAATATATTTACTATCCTGCCTCTGCACATGTCCAAACCATTTCAGTCTTCTCTCTCTGAGCTTCATCATCAAACTGCTCAACCTGCTGATCCCCTGGTGGACCGATTTCAAATTCTGTCCAGAATTGTTATAAAGGCAAAATTATCCACAGAAACCAAAACCATTCTTTTTACCTGGTTAACAATGCTTTTTAATGCTGTAAAGTTGGGCATTTTAACATGGGAGTCCGTAGGAACTGACTCCCTTTTTGAGGCAGTGTCACATGGCCATTTTAGGAACTGCAGTTTTTGATATTTCCATGTTGGCTTCATTTTTCAGTGCTAGAGGTTACTCCATGATCTGGTTTATTTTATAAAACATAAAAAATAAAATAAATGCATATCTTACCTGCTGCAGGCTCTTTGGAGGGAAACAGCTTACTGTCCAAAGTCATGCTGATGTCACAGAAGACCTCCTCCTCATCTCGGTCAGCATCCAACTGAAAAAAAAAAGTTTAAGCTGTTTTGAAGATGACCTTAAGCTTCTTTCATGTTTCCAGACAGTTTGAACTAGGGCTTCACAGAAGTTAGGATCTGAACCTGAAACACTGGCCATAGTCGCTCTGTTAATCCACTGTGACATCAAGAATGAGACTCATTATAAGATCAAACATTAGAAACCAGCTCTGATGCTGCGAACTACACGCTTGGGTCATTTTGTATTCAGCACACACCGGAAGCTTTAATAACACTCGATTAATTAGTTTTCCTACTGTGTCAGCTGGTCCCTTTCAGATTATTCAGAGGCTGTCTGACTTTCGTTGCACATACAGTACTCGCAAATGGACCATGAAGAATTTGACTTGTGAGTGAACTGGAAGCTGATTGATGCAGACTTGTCCTCCTATCCCTTAATCTGCTTTTTGGCTGTCCCACTGCTCTCATCAGTGCTAATGACAACCAGCTGAAAGGCAAAAGGTCACTTTATGCAAGTAAAAGCAGATAAATATAAACAAACCAGACATGACTGCTCTGTGTCTCAATGCAACCCCTTCAGGTCTGTGAATCTCAGCAGAGTAATTTAAAACTAAATGAAGAAATTAATGGATATCAGTGGTAGAAGAAGTGGAAAGGTAAAATGTAAGATAGGGACACAGCACAACCAACAACCAGCTTCCTGCTGAGGTTACCATGGCAACAGCCTAAAAAGAGAGGCCTATGTCTGATGTCTGCTGCGTGGGAGAGTCCCCCGAGTCCCTGCCAGCCCTCCGAGACCACCTGCAGAAGAGGTGCAGAGAGGATCAGAGTGAGGACTCCTCAGAGACCCACTTAGAAATCTTCATGCTATATATCACAGCAGAAAAATAGGCTGCTGTCAAACTACAGTGTCTTTATATCCAAAATTTGTTCCGACACCGACACAGAGGCTCCGTATAATCCATTTATACTTACAAGAAGCTCCCTAAGACTCTTTAGAGAGAGTTATTTTTCAAGGACAGTTTAGAAGCTTTAACTTTTTGGGGGGTAATTCTGTGACAGTTGTTACCCTGGCAGTCCAGTACAAGAGCCCAATTCAACACTTATATCAAAGTGGTAAGATTAATCATCCAAGATGTAATGACTAAAATGCCACAACAAGACTCTGATCAATTTACAAAAGGCTGAGGCAAAGGAGATTCATCCAACCATCTACTTCCCAAAGCCTTCCCTGCTTCCATTCATTAAGCACTCTTACTGGCCAACATGGAGCATACTTAACAAAATCAGCTTCCTTCTGAATTTAACAATTAATAATTTTATAACTGTACGGACTGTTTTTCTTATCGTTGTGGAGGAATTTGTGAGGGAATTTTGGCCCACTCTTCTTTACAGCCTTGCCTCAGTTCATTGAGGCTTGTGGGCCTTTGTTTACGCACCGCTATCTTAAGGTCCCACCACCCCCATTGGAACACCTTGATTATTTTCTTATCAGCCATTCTGTTGTAGATTTGCTGGTGTGCTTGGAATCACTGTCTCATTGCATGACCCAGGTTCAGCCAAACTTTTGTAGGACAGGCTGTCTCACAATTGACTCTAGAATACTTTGATATTCAGAGGAGTTAATGGTTAACTCAATGGCTGCAAGTTGCCCAGGTCCCATGGCTGCAAAATAACCTCAAATAGTCAGCCCTCCACCACTGTGTTTGACAGTTATTATGAGGTGTTTGTGCTGATGTGCTGTTTGGTTTTCACCAAATGTGGTGCTGTACATTAAGGCCAAATCTCTTCACTTTGATCTATTCTGCCAAAGGACATTGTTCCAGACGTTTTATGGTTTATTCAGATGCAACTTTGCAAATCAAAGCCACGCTGCGATGTTCTTTTTAGAGAGAAGAGGCTTTCTCCTGGCAACCAAACAAGCCACACTTGTTCAGTCTTCCTCTTATTGTACTGTCACAAACTTTACCATTTAACATGCTAACTGCAGAATCTGAGATGTAGTTCTTGGTTTTTGTTTTTTTTTTTTGCAATTTCTCTGAGCACTGCAAAGTGTGACCTTGGGGGTAAATTTGCTGGGACATCCACTCCTGGGAAGATTGTGGCATTGTGTTGACACACACTTCAATGCTCCAGACTAGCAAACTGTCAAACTTCTATTTTTACAAAGGTGGTCACACTGGCTGATGACCAATTAATCAAGTGTACTTGATTAACAGCACCTGGCTTGTGTAGACCAAACAACAAGAGCTTTTGCCTTTGGACATGACTTATTGTAGGGATAGATGATAGACCAAGTGGAGTGTGACTTGTTAGAGTAGCTAGCAGTCTGAAAGAACATAGAAGCTAGTGGTTACAGTTTTAACCCTTTATAACTAGTCAACATTGCGCTGGTCTCTGCCATTTCTAGTGTCATGTTCTACCTGCCATTTTATGGGACAACATAATGGGCTGATTTGATCATTATTTAAAAACTTAAGCAGCCAGTGTGCATAAGTTTAATCACGGTATTGGAACTATAACACTTTCCATAACATAATGGGAATGAATGATGGTTGGAGGGGCCCCCAGTAAATTTTCGACTACACCCCAAAAAAATCTAGAATCACCACTGTGTAGGCACACGCAATTACTGGGGAGCAGATACTGGCACTTTAGAAAAACCTGTGACTCACACACAGTAGGGATAGTAAACCTTTTCTTTAGCTTTAGTTTCTCTTCAAGCAGACCTGATTCTATATTCTTACACTGCCTGATTTTGACTGTCAAACTGACAAAAATGATCAGTAAGAACATAGAAAGTGCCTCTCTCCATTAATAATTGAAACCACAGCAATGCAGAGGAATCCCGGAACACTGTATTCACACAAGGATTTTCAGGTAGTGTATCCATTTATCGTCTGCAAGCAAAACAAACCTTAACCCAGCTTAAAGCTGTCAGCTGTGCTACACGATCTGCTACACATTTATTTGTCATGTAAAATTAAAACTGAGTGTGAAAATGGGATTTAAGACAAAAGCTGAAAAAAGCACTGCTTGGTTATGTTTGCAGGTCAGTGGCTACAATTACATGGAGTCTAATGTTTTAGTTGTGATGAATGAATGCAGGACATGATCATCCCTTTTGTACATGTCGCACTGTTTCAGTTAGGTGTACGTGCATCCACAAATCCAAAAACCAGATTGTAATAAATCACTTCCATATAAAATTGTCATGAATTGTGGGTTAAAGGACCCAAACGCAGACTCACAGAAAAGAAACTTTTTTGTGTTCCAAAACCAAATCAAAAATAGAAGCAAACAGAAATCCAAATGCAAACACACAAACTTAAAGAACACATGAGGGTGGATACTCAGAAGGATCAAACAGAAGGAAGTGTTGACGGTGACTAAGCAGACTCCAAAAACACTTGAGTTACTGCAAGAATTAAAGATATTAAAGTGTAAAGGAAAATAAAACCAGAACATAAAACACAGAGCCAAAGCAAAACCCAAACAGAACAACTAATAATAGACATGAAAACAGAAGTCCAAAAGAACTCAAAACCCAGGGACAGAGCAGGGATCTGGCTGTTACTTACCCTCTTAATTCCTATGGACGCAGTAAGGGTGGTCCTAATTATTCATAATATTGCATAGAGTTTTTTGATTATTTTTCACAATATTGTAATTATTTAGACCTTGATTTTTAGGGGACTTATTTGGATTATTTCTAAATGTAGAAATCATACTTGCAGCAGCAGCTAACCATCATGTCTTCAACTGTCAGCAGTCACCCGTAAAATCAACAAGTGCAATACTAGAGGACAAGGAATTGTATTACCTTTATGTACTAAAGGAAAGAGCTACCTCATTCATAAAATGTGGGGTGAAATGCAGTAACAGCCTCCATCTATTATCTAGAAGAAGTAGAAGGTGGATTAAAGGACATAGATGAATTAAGCTCTCAAAGCTTTGAGACATCTAAAAACAGATGATCCTTCTGGTTTCTTTAGCTCTTTCATGCATTCGGTGTAATGTGTTTGAACAGATTCAAGTGAAGTTCTTCAACAGCTAAAAAGACTCCTTGTATTTCACAACAATTTTCTTGGAAATTACATAAATCTCTGTGTTGTCACTCTTGTATTAGGAAGAAGAGATATAGTACATGACAATCCAGATATAAATAGACACAAAATGATATATAAATGGAAGTGAAGACTGATTACTATTTTTATGTCATCCAATCTCATCTTCAAACCTCATGTCTATTTCAAGAAAAATGAAAGAATACACTAACTGTAGAGACACTCAAAAGAGAATTGAGGTGTCTTTTGTTTGTTTACATCTATGTGGCATCTAGCAGCATGTGGGAAGATAGCAGGAAGCTGAGCTCACTCAGGGAATACATAATTAGATCATCCGTTTTCCTAAAAAGACAAGAACGCTTCAGCTGAGGCCCCAACAAACAATTATCTCTCCTTGCTGCAATTTCCAATTACTGGCATTAACGTAGAGGTGTTGGTGTGTTTGTGTGTGACGTGTGTATATGTTTGATAAGCTGAGTCATCCTAAGTGGAAAAAAACAACCTGACTTTCATTCACCAATATCTAAATGTCACGTCTAAGATGAAAATCTCAGACATGACATGACAAAACTTTGTGTCGAGCCATCTGAACTGTTAAAAATAGTGAGCAGCTGTATGTCAGAGGTGCCAAAACCTTCTCATAGTGACAGAATTAGGAGTTAAGTCAGTTAAGCATGGTGAAATTATTGGCCTCATAGACATTTGTATTGACAATTCAGTCATTCCAGTTCAGTAATTTGGAATAGTGACTCACTGCAATTGTTCTTTTGTTGCATTCTTCCCTCTTACATCGGACCTGACATTTAAAGTGAAATGATTACTTTCACACAAAAGGCTTCTGCTATGCAAAAGCAGTTAAGCCTCAGAGGTTATTGCATTTATCAGTCAAGAACGTACTGGGTCCATCACATGGGATAATTATTGACGAGCCAAAGAAACATCTCCTCCGAATTTATATCTAATCTTTTATAATTTTATTTTTTTTAGCTCACTTGGAGGACAGATAGTGTTTAGACACACAATGTGACCTGAAAGAAAGTGGATGAATGAAGTTAATTATAACAGAATGCGCATTTTGAAAAGCTGAGAATGTATTCTTGCAGCGTTGAACATGACTATTTCATCAAGAGTTGGTATTTCTAACTCATAAACTTCTGTTGCCTTTCAGGATGCTGATGCTTGGTCATGTTTGAATGTTTTGTCATCTGTGCCACGATCTTTATGAGTATCTTCGGTTTCTGTTCCAATCCTTTTTATTGTTTTCTTTTTCCTTTGTGTTATTGAGTGTTTTCCTTTTCCCTGCACACCTCTTTCTGACTTATCTGCCTGAGTTACTCTTTGTCCCTCTTTCAGTTTAAGCCTATGTTTTTTTTTCTTTTTTTACCTAAACTTAACCATGAAGTGAACTCTTGAGATCAACAATCTTAGGAATCTTAGGAAAGATTGTTAATCTTTATTATATATTTATATCATTAATCTCATTGTTAATCCCCAGGAGAAACCAGAACTCCTCAGGGAGATCATGCAAACTCCACGCAGAATGGACCTGGGTTTGAACCAAGGTCCCTCTTGTTGTGAGGCAACACAACTATTCTGAAAGTTAGTTTGTTGTGTCTTTGACAGTGGTTTTACATCCACTGCTCTTTTTCATGCCAACTGTATTGTTTTGAGTTCACCTGAATTTTATTGTTCTACTAGGTCCACTGTATATAAGGCATGTTCAAACCTGAAAATGGCAAACAACATTTTGTTACAGTTTCTGTGTTGACCAACATGGTTTCTTGAAATGGTGTGCAGTGGGCTTCGAAGAATGTTTGCTTCTCTTTTAGTAGGGGTGTCAGAAGTGTTAACCAGTCAGGAGCAGCCTGTTTATGAACCCCCACTTTGCAACATTTGGGTACAATAACAGGATGTACAATGCACCACTGTTACTTTCAAAAAAATATTTTGCTAAGCTTTGTCAAGGTTGAAAACAGCCCTGATCCGTGTGTTTTTGTTAGGTTTCCATCGGTTTATCAAGTCATCACCTTGTGTTTCCATGTTCACCCTCAATATTTTGTTGAATCACTTGTAGGACTTTTTGGTTTCCTATCACCTTACAGCTCCATTATTTTTGGCCCTACCATTCCGGCTTCCTGGGTGTCAGAAGTTTGGTCCACTTAAGAGCTAAACCACACAACTGGCAAACTGTGTTTTCTCTCCTTTAGCTGTCAGGTGAGTAGGGTGTGATGTTGTCATTTGATAAACTATCATAAAAAGATGTTAGAAAAATATGTCCTGCTACACAGACCTAGACAAACTCAAACAAAAAAAAGAAGAAAAAAAGTCACCGCACTTCCTCGCAGTACTCTACTAAAACCAGATTATGATGTTTTTAGCTGCTGCTTATTCTGTCATGGTCCCCTCTCCTCCAGGTGCTGACCCGCTTTCTATCTTTCTCTCTCCTCTTGTGCTCTCTCTTTCTGTCCTCTGTCTGGCAAGGGTGTGGTGTGCATAATTAACTCTGCCCTGGTTTCAGGAGTGGGTGGAAGGAGTCGGGCAGGCACACCATCCATTTCCACTCAGCTGCAGTATTTAAGCCTGGTTCCATTCTCCACTACTGGCTGGACTGTTGCTACTCTTATATGTAGTAATTTAGGCTGTCTCGTGTCTAGTACTATTTTGAAGTTTGTGGTTTCCGTTGATACTTACACCCATCTCTCTCCTGCCTCTGGTAATTTGCATTTGCCTGTTGGTACCCTCTCGTGGAAACAGCCTGACCTACTCTCACTCTGGACTCTCTGGTGCTGTAAAACCTACCTTAGAATCTTTGGACCCTTGTTTACTTGGACTCTAGAAGAACTGGGAACCCATAAACTCACCCACACCTAGCCAGTTACATATTTGGGATCCTAGATTAAAACTGTTGTGCATTCCTGAACCCTGTACATCTAAAAACCTGACATTAAAACTCCTGAAATTTTACTTTGCTGAAGAACATGAAGAAAGATGCTATAAAAGGTGGACAAATCAAATACACATAAATGGACAGAAGATGAATCAAGAATTGACATAATCTCAAGGAAGAACTGAAACCAAAAGGCCATCATCATAAACCTGAGTGTACAACAGTCTTAACAGGTCCCCTGACTTCTTTATAGGAAATCTCAACATAGCATGATGGTCAGATTGTAGGATTGCGCTGGCAGTACATTATGAAAAATATCAGATAAAGCAAAGTTCATCAAGATTATGTAGTCAGCTGCTGATAGTCACAAAACTGGAAGGCTTTCTATGTCTCTTTCAGTTTTTAAAAGATGATAAGGTAACACATGGCAGTTTGTGAAATACTCATGAACTTTAATCTGTTGAGTTGTGTTCCTCAATACAAATTAGCCCAACATTTAATTTTGTGTCCCCAAAGATTACTTTTGAATCAGTTTTCTTGGTTGGGTTTGTCGAAATCTGCGTCCTTTAAATAATCTGAAGTTACATGTTGTATGTACAGTTCCTGGGAATGATCAGAATTTTAAAGTGTTTCTTTGAACATGTTGATTGTGCCGTTCCTGGGAACAATCAGGATTTTAAAGTATGTGTGTATCTGAACTAAACAGATGATACTGGCTTGCTTAACGTCAGGTCAAGAGGACTTTTTGTATTCGTGTGTATTGCTAACCCTTATCATCTTCCAGAAACTCATTCATCCAGCAAAGGCACACCCCTCCGTGGGAAGGGTGGCTAGTGTCCCCACCTGGAATCAAACCAGGGACCTTTTGCTTGAAAGGTGAATATGCAAACCACCACACTGCTGGGAACACCTTCCAGAAACTGTTTATAGTTATTGTCTTGTCAAGAACTGATGTCAAGAGACTGCTATGTCATGATCTGACGTTTTTTAACACTATGAAAAAGGTTGGATTTTGGGCACTTGGGGCTCTCTTTGAATGAGACATGATGTGTTATATTTGTTAATTGAATAAATGAGAGCCCCCTGCTGTCGGGATCAAGTGCTGTCTGGCTCATCTTTTCTTTCCACAACAGGTTTAGGCACTGAAAACTACTGGGTTAGATTTAGAAAAACACCATGTTTGGGTTGGCTAATGGCTGCTGACATGAAAAATAATTCCTATTACTTAAAAATTTGTGCTCACTGACATGTAAAAATGTTACCGTTCGTGTCCATTAACATGAAAAAATAGTTTTCTTTTTCGTGACTATTTCATGTTTTGCTATGAGTCTGGGCTGGTTAAACAGTTTAGATAGCTAAAGAGATACATATATTTTCTTCTTAAACAAATGTCAGCGGAAAAACGTAAACCCACTCAGGATACCTCCTTTGGATGAGGTATTCTGTATCTTTTAATGTAGATAGAGGTTGTATTTACTATTTAAACTCTGTCAGTGTTACTTCTGAAAAACAAGAACTGCTCAAATGCTTATTGTGGACAGAGATTATCTCCCTTTATATAACTGATTCAGACTCTGCCACCCATTTGATTTCTGAGGTCTCACAATGTTAAAATGTGTAGAGACTGCAGACTTCTTTCATTTCCAGGTATGAGGACAGGAAATTGCTTATTCCCAAGGTGTTTTTTACAAGAACACAACTTGTTAGATTGCATAAGGACAGCATACCCATTGGGATCCTTGACTGGGTGAGAAGCTTTCTTCTTTTTCTTCTTTCGGCTGTTCCCGTTAGGGGTCGCCACAGCGGATCATCTGCCTCCATCTCACCCTATCCCTTACATCCTCTTCCCTCACACCAACCCTCTGCATGTCCTCCTTCACTACATCCATGAATCTTCTCTGTGGTCTTCCTCTTCTCCTCCTGCCTGGCAGCTCCATCCTCAACATCCTTTGTCCAATATGTCCACTATCCATCCTCTGAACATGTCCAAACCATCTCAGCCTTGCCTCTCTGACTTTGTCTCCAAACTTCTCAACATGAGCTGTCCCTCTGATGTACTCATTCCTAATCCTGTCCATCCTGGTCACTCCCAGGGATAATCTCAACATCTTCAGTTCTGCCACCTCCAGCTCTGCTTCCTGTCTTTTTGTCAGTGCCACCGTCTC
>VUQH01005139.1:0-10543 GCA_015106775.1 Etroplus canarensis | reverse complement strand
AAGAGAGAGGGAGAGAAAGAGAGAGGCTACAAAACACATATGAATAAGAGACAGGGTAAAAGCTTTTCTTCTTTCTCGAACATTTTAATATTTCATGAATGCTTGTTTGATGTAGTTTTAAATATTCATGTTTTTATGCTTAGGAGGAAGAGGGAAATGATGCAAAAAATCACTGCAATACACTGGGCTAGACACTGTGGGGAACCAACATTCCCTGCGCACATACACAAATAAGCTCATGCACACCACTGAATATGCTCTTTCGCTCTAACAAGGCACTTACAATGAAACATGGACAATTTTCTTCCCGTGACAGCTCTGCTGTTTACAATAAGGCTCACAGTCAGAACAAGTGAGCAGAAAGTTGACAAGATTAAGATTGTGAATTTGGCGCAACACCAGCTGTTGGAGGCTCTTTTTCTATTAGCAGATTAATGTCTTGGCATATGTCCTTGCCCCCTTCTAAGGCTCCTTGTCAGTACACTCTAACCCCAGGGGTGTCCTCGGCCCCTGGGAACATGTCTGTGTTTGCACTTGTCGATCTCTGTTCAACATCTTGGCCTTAAAGGAAAACTTCAATGAAAATATACATCTGATTACCAAACAAGCTGGAACAGTGCAGCAGGAGTATGCTTTGGCATATAGTAGTGAAGATGAACTGTGTGAGAGCATTCAGCACTTGTCCAGATATAAGCACTTATGCAGAGTTTTTTATATGGCTGTTCGAAAACTAGGTGAATGCTGACAAGCGAGATTACTCAAACGTACCATAGATGTGAAGAGCCTTGTTGAGTCAATCGGCTGATGCATATTTCCAGAATCCTATGCATGTGTCCTCCATCTAAGTTTGTTTTCTCAAACTGCACAGTGAGCTGCATGTAGTGATTCCAAGACAAAATGCTCACTAACAACTGTCAAATCTATTCATTTACCTGATCCCGAGTCTGTCATTTTCAGCATAAAATCAAATTTTTTAGGTGAATACGTTGCATTAAGGGCACTGGAGCTGGAAAAGTGCTCATGTATTCAGGTTCTTTGCTAACACCTGAAGCTGTTTTCTACCACACATTTAGAGGTGTAAAATCTCAAGAACACTGATGTCTCTCTAAACAAATAGCATAGCTTCTCGTACACAATACAGGCAGCCTGTCACTGAACAGATGGCTCCAGCTGTGCTCCGGCAGCCCAAGGCCTTGTGTAGCTTGCTGTGCCCTGATCGGTGATCAGCAATAATAGAGATGCACTCAAATGTGGAAATCAATAGAAGCCACATAAGCTTCGTTTAGATCGTGCCACACCCTTCACTGCTGTGGTGTGTTTAGGATACGCCTGCTGCAGATGGATTCTGATCACCCACAGGGCGAGTGGTGCCAAAGCTTCGACTCTGAACTGAACCCCCGCTGGCGACATAATGGAACCCAAATCAGTCCATCAAACAGGGACAGCAGGCTGCAAATACACTGCTGGTGCACACACAGATACACAAATAGAAACTGAGGAAAAATACATCAGTATCTCCTGAAGAAAATCACCCACCTGTCTCCAATAAACATGTATTACTTCAAATCAGCTTTTCACACAGGCCAGGATGCTGGGATTAGATTAACACTAATAGTGTGACAAGAACAAAGGCATTGCTGCTTTTCTTCCATCTCTGTTTTTTGTTCTTTAACTATAGGTGTCGTTGCCTGGTTTCTCGTGTGGCCCAGAAATGTCATGTGTCGACCAGGGTTTAAGACATGTGCCTGCGCCATCCCTCGCACATCTCCACAACTACACTTTCAAGGTGACACAGTCGACTCGCCGGGTACACAAAATGTCAGCTGCTTAATTTAATATCCAGGGATAACTGTCGGCCATGACAAATTAGCTGGGAGAACGGCTGAAAAAAGTGAAAAGGAATGATTGCAGCTTTGGGCCCACTGCCCTTCAAGTTGACAAGCTGAAAGCCACAGAAGAAGCACAATGGAGCCTCTGCTTAATTAAATCTATTTCTGAAGCAAAAACTGTGAGTTTCAATCCATCTCCCATGACTTTCTGCAGGTAGAGATCCCCATATCCCCCACAGTTGAAGAGGTCTGAGGTCCCCCAGGAGGGGCAGTGGGAGCATTACACCCATTGCCTTGGGTCAAACATAAACCTCTGGCCCCAGGGTCACAGGGATGGAATCATGACACAGCTGCCTGTCTATTACTCTCTCCCAAATCTAATAAAGCCAAATCCTAAACCACCAAACATCCCTGACCTTCATCGATCTAGTGTGTCTTCATCTGTCCATATGTGTTGTGTCCGTGGGAAGAAAAAGCAGTGGCAAACTAATTTTTCCTCACACTAAATGAAAGATTTCTTCAATAATCCAGTCAATTAATAAAAAATGCTGCTTTTATAAGATTTTTTTTGGCCTATGTGCTGACTTTGAAGGTTTTTGTGGAGCACCATGGTTAACTGTACAGTGATATTTTTGTTAACAAGATAAGCCACATCAAAGGTCCATGTTAAGCACCTATGCAGGTCAAATTGAGGCACCTTACAATCTGCATGCAGGTAGATACTGTAAAATATTTATGATCCAATGATGCATTCCTCCCTGAAGGCACTGTAGACTCTGGTGATTGCTGTACAATCCAAAGCCCTTAATTAGCCCATTAGATTAGATAGCTTTAACGAGAGCAAATTAAACAGATCATTCTTTGCGGACTTGGCAATTAAAGGGTAAATGTTTCATTATTCAGTGAGTGGCGACAATGAAACCCAGGTATACTCCAGGTTGCCTGGCAGGGATTTCAGTGTGAGAGACATTGTACCAGTCTCTCATGGTTGCAAGGAATCGATTAGTCAGCTCACATCAAACTGGCAGGCAGCGTAGGACTCCAGAATGGAAAAGGTCACAGTCAGGTATGTGGAATCAATGCTGATCATTCTGTATTCACTTGGTCTTGCATTATCTGGCTAGGGGATGGTTTAACTTTTTCTAAAAACAATTACCAAAAGACAAAGAGAACCTTCAATAAAGAAGGTCAAGGCTTATAACCAGCGGGGTGTCATGTGGCGCACATCTATTGTGACAGTCAAAGTGAAACAGAAGGGAAAAACTGATATTGCTCATTTCTCACAAACAGATGTAACAGCACAATAGTGGCAGGCTGTGGGGTCGAGCAGTGACACGCCGTCACAATGCACCGTTTGACAGAGGAAATTCAATTTTCTTTCTGCTACGTGCATGTCCACCATAACTGACGGTTTTCACAAAGGAAACAAGCCATTGGAAAGTGATAAAACACCAGATATAATCACAATATGTGTGTAGCTCATTCCCAGCATGTTAATTCCAATGTTAGAAAAGCCATGTCACACTCTACTGCAATGATTTATGGCCCGATTTGTCACATGAATGCAGCTAGCATACTCGCTTTCCTATTAGCATCTTAAGAGTGTTTAGATGTAAGCCTGAGAGGGTCAGGGTGCTAAACAGATTTCCGTGCCCCTCTCAACTAGATCCTTGGCTCGCCTCTGCCTGAGCACTGCACACGATCCCAACAGCCACAGCGGCTGACTTGCAATTAAAGTAGGCATTAATTACTTAAAGGAGCTTTAATCAATCAAGGCCAGATGGTGAACCTAAAAAAGAGAGCAAACTCAAGGCTGCATGAGTGCTCTCCACACCAACTAGGCTAAAGGTGGTCATAAAAGACTGCATTAAAAGGCCTCCTTTTTATAGGTTATACTGGTTTTTTTTTTGTTCAACTTAAATGGTGCCTCAAGCAAAGAATAGCAATCGCCACTAAATATTTTAAATGTTGATCATCATAACGAAACTCCTTGTTAAACTATTTTTAAGTGCAACAAATAGCCCAATTATTCAATAAAAATTTAGGGGGGTTGATCATTTATTTTAATGCTGATTTAATAAGCATTCCTGACCGTATGTGCCCCTGATGTGTTTTACCCCACAGTGATGACAGAAGAGGTTATTTGGCCATGGCTCTGTACTCTTCTGGCCTCAGGCATCATGTCCTCCATCTTAATTTGTACTCCCTTAATTGGCTTTGACACTGACCTCAAGCATGGTCGAAAAATACCCTCCTCTTTGTAAACACAAGCTGAGGGACACATGTTCTCAACATGGAAAAACCAGGCATCTTCATTATCTCTAATTGTGCCCAACTGACCCCTTCTGTAGAATGTTTTAAAGCATAACACTATAAGCCTTTTTTTTAAACATCTCACATGTTGCTGCCATCTTCACTGATGTACTGAATTTGTAGTCTGAATTGAAGACAGATAACAAAATATTTAGTCTGTCCAAAATGAAAGCTGTTTAAACTGGCATTTACAGAGGTGTGAAAAATAAGCTGCCAAGTCAAAATCGCTTTCTGGAGCCTGAGGTGGTGTTTCGCTTGGTTATTACTGAAGATCCCAAAGAGAGAAAGAGTCCACCAAGTCATTACCCCCTCATACTGTCACACAGTAGGCACAGCTCCTTGCCAGTGTCAGCACTTGTGTTGGGTTCATTAAGTCGCTCTGGCCTTAGTGGGAAGTTGCTTCATCAAACAAGAGTCAGCAGCCCAGGCTGCTGCCTGACAGTGTGCTTCTCCAGAGCTGCCCTGCAACACTTCAAAAGACTCACAGTCAGCCTTATGGAGCGCTCTAATGAAAAGCATGGCATGAGCCCCACTGCTTTTGATTCTGCTAGTAAGAAGTCATACATGACTGAGTAAAGGCAAGCTGAATCACAGATAAAGCACGGAGGGGTTCACAGGATTGGACAAAGAAGAGGGGGGAGCCAGGAAAGACAACGTAGCCCAAAATGTTTAGACATATATAAAACAGTAGAAGAAGGTGTGAGAGGGAGGTAAAGGTTTGCACATCAAGGAGAGACAGTGATGCCCCTTGTTATTCCTCCCTCGTCTACTGTACACGTCTACTGCCATCCAGGCTATCACAGCTCTTTATTGTGAATGACCTATTTCTCCTTCCCATCTCCCAGTGCAGCAGCAGCATCAGTATACTGGGTTGCTGTGGTTGCAGCGCCACTGCTTTGCCCATGCCTGCGTACAAGGATATCTCCCCAGCGATTATCAGATAAATGCACTTTAATTCACAACACATGCAGCGGAGGTTTATATATAGACTGGCTAATTCCCCCTCGGCCAAACTGCAATATGAACTCCATGCTGCACCAATTTAAGTGTGTGATGAGTCCCACGCGGACAGGGTCCTCCACTTATCATATATATGACATGTTCTAGCACATTGCTGGGCCAGAGAAAATATCAGAAGCTGAAAAAGCAGGATTATGAGTGCACCAGCGTGGAATTTTTCATTATTAATGAGGAGACAATGAAGGAGTTTTCAGGGCCGCTTTTCTATGGAGAGATATTGGTCAGTCCTCACTGTAGTTGAGCTCAACAGTAACGCCATTTTCACAGGATACATGTCACACTAAGAGAAGAAAAAAGATGGAAAGAACTGCACATTGCTGCTAGTTCACATTAAAGCAGCGAGTACTCACAATTTTAGACTGAAATCCTGACAGTCAACTCCCACCAGAGGACTAATTGGCAGACTTCTACTGAAAGGAGGTATCAGCCTCTGATAACGCTGAGTAGTTCTGTAGCACATCTGTGCAGTCTTTGTGTTCGCTCATTAAATAAGTTCCCTCAGCGTTCTTTGGCCATCACCATGCATCATTAATTGTGTCCGCCTGCTAATAACATTTGCTGTATTTCTCTTGCTTTGATATCTATCTTTATGTGAGGATCCATGGCCTGTCCGGTAAAAAGATGAAATGAACGTGTTTCCTTACCACCTGTGGGATGTTTAAAGACACTAAATATGCTCACTGAAACTCCTTTGGCGACTGCTCTGAACATCAAATTAATCTGCCGCCAGAAAGCAGAAAACGCACACTCACACTCACGCAAACACACCCCTACAAGGCAAGCCAAATAAAAACACTTGCTCAGAACTCTGAGTCATACTGTGGGTGCCAACAATCAATGCGGCTCACCACACACAGCTGGCTGTTGCAACGGAATGTATTAATTTTCTCATTTAGAAACAAATATATACTACAAATAGATTAATGGTGTTTGATCAGCTTGGCGGAGCAATGCCAATTAGCATGCATGGATGGAAAGAGGCACTATGCTTTATTGTTATATGTGCTGCTCTAAAAGCAGGGCAGCTACTAAAAATGAGAGAAAATAAGATGACATGATTACCCATGTCACAGCTTTACACAAAACCATTATTGCTCCCAAGGAAGGGGGCATTACATGGAAAAGTGGTGGAGATACAGAGGAAAAGAAAAAGAAAGAAAAAGAAGGAGGGAGAGGAAAGTTAGCACCATGGGAGCCAAGAGAGTAGGCCCACAAGTGTGGAAAATTGAGGCTATGGTTAACTTAGGACCAGGGAGAGTAGAAAGTGGACCTCTTTTCATACTACACAGAGTTTGGCAATTACTGGTGACAGCGGTTCACACCAAGATGGGGAAAAGATTGATCCAGACAAGCAAGACTTAGTTTGCTTTGTTAAAAGTAATTAATCACCGTGGCCACAGAGGAGGGGTGCCTTGAGTTCTGCACACAGTGTGCCGGTGTGCCCGTGTGAATATGAGTACATATGCGTGTCCCAGCAAACATTTCTGCACACATGTCTGAAAACCCTTAAGTGCGAGAAAGAGGATGGAGAAGGGTTTAAAGAAGAACTTCGCAGAGAAAGAAAAAAAACGTGAAAGGGGTTGAGAAGGGAAAAACGTCCACGTTGCACCCATTTATTTACATGCATGCACTCAAGGGGACCAATAGTGTAATCCATCATAAAAGTCTTATCCACACACCCACT
The DNA here is from genome assembly GCA_015106775.1 of Etroplus canarensis. Lineage (NCBI taxonomy): Eukaryota > Metazoa > Chordata > Actinopteri > Cichliformes > Cichlidae > Etroplus > Etroplus canarensis. Next base: position 3,697 of record VUQH01005139.1, on the reverse strand, counting down.
GAGCAATGAAAAAAAAAAACTACAGTGAAGGGGAGCTACGGCTTAAGGAGGTAAAAATCAGGAAAGCACAGACGGATTCTCCTTTCACCTTCACTTTGCTGTAAGCAAAATGAATGCTACATCTTTTCCTGCAGGTAACTTAACAAGAAATAAACAACATTTGCCCAGTTTCACAATCACCATTTTCTCCCTCTGAAAGAAAAAAAAGGTATTTTAATCCACGTCCTTCGAACCAATTTTGCATCCATCATTTTTTATTGCTTATGCTCACAGTTTTTAATTGAAAGACAAATCCAGCAGCGGTCTTGTTTTTATCACATTAGACACCCTCCTCCTACTCGTGATTATAGTGATTCTAGAAAGGAATCACTGCAGAGACACTCTTATTGCCTCTCGTATTTTCCCGTTACCTTTCTCCTGCTGGACAACTGTCAGACAAAATAGACCATAATTACGTTTAGTTTAATTGCGTATGTTTTTGAGCTTTTCACAAAAATAAAAGCAAAGAGAAAAGCTAAAACTAAATACATGCTGGGAATACTGTAAATCCCATTAGATAACACACTGGCCCGAAGCTCTTAGTGCTGTGAACCAAACTCACTCCTCCCCACCCTCCACTCTGCAGCGATAACAGCAGCAGGAGCCCAGAGCCACAAAGACACAACCCTGATCAATAACAGAGTACATACACACACTCACAGAGGAGTACAGTGATCTCACAGTAGCTGGAGGTCTTAGGGGAATGGGCGTCACTGGGCAGTGGGAAAATTGGATGTGAAATCGTGAGCGGAGCTGAGAAGAAAAGACAGAGGGGTAGGGCACAAGAATGCCATGGGTGTTCTCCAGTGTCATATTTCTATCCAAAAGCAAGAGAGTTAGAAGTGTAGCAGCTGCAGCAGGGAAATGGCCATGCGTTAAGAAAGGGCTCATTGAAGTGTTGGCTGTGCAGCCGCAGGCTTGGACTCTAATAGAAACAGAAGCCAGGGACCCTTCTATGTCAGTGTCTCAGCTGAGCAGAATACTAAATCCTCCTCTTGTGGTAATGATTACCCCAAGCAAGAAACAGGTCTGAAACACCACTTTGCAAATGAACATCAGGAAACCTGCACGTTCAAATTAGCACACTGTCTGTACCTGCCGGTCTATACTCACTGCTGTGTCGTGTAATACCTAGAGGACACAGTCTGACCAATAAGAGCACAGATCCTCTGACTAATACTAAATACTAAAGGCTTCACGTCATTTCACTTTTAGCTTCACTGTATTAATGCAACAGTTTTTTTCTGATCACAAGCCCACAAGGTTGGGGGTTTTAAGAAACAGATGCAGCATGATAAATGGCAAAAAGAAGCTGAATCCCGCCTATATAGCAGGGGTGTATGAATTACCTATCAGGCTACCCAGGGAGTGATGACCCCAGTGGATGTAGCCAACCCTGCCACCATAAATTACTGAGCCACTAGCCCCTGCTTGAGACCTTGCTATAACTCTCACACACACACACACACACACACACACACCCCCCCTCTGGACCTCCTCCTTAAATAGACTTCCACTCTCATAACTTATTATTAGATGGCACTGTGTGAGTAGTGTTCTATTACTTAATGACAATACAAATATTGGAGCCTATTATATCATGCTTACTGAGGTAATTACTAGGGATGCACAAATCTGAATTTTTCATACTGGTACAGATACCTTGGCTTTTGGACAATAACAAGTAGACTACCAGTGTTGAATTAATAATGAGGAAGACACTGAGCATGATTCTTTTATGCTTTCATACACACACACACACACACACACAAATATATATATATACACATATATATATATATACACGTCACTTTTTTGAGAATCTCTACCCTGTTCTGTTGTCATTTACTGTCACTCTAATTTGGCTCCACTCCACTGCTCTCTGTTTCAATTTGTGTGATCTTTCCCACACACAGAGACACAGAGAAGAGAGGTGGGTGAAATGAGGGTAACTTTACTCAACTTAAAGAAAAATGTTATACTTAACAAAACAAAATGAAAAAAGAAAGAGCGAGAGACATGCCAGTATGGAACACTGTATCAAATTAGCTTTTTCCTGATTGTCAAAATAGGTACTTTTAGCTTCTCCTTTTACCCCAAGGGGTCACCATAGCTGGCTTGTGACCCCTAAGGCCTTCCAGGGCCTTGTACCAAGAAGCTGGATTTGGGCTTATCCAGGGTGAAGTTCAGGGTGAACCCTGGGTTTTCAGTACTTCACGTCTTAACGAGGTATAACACCACGGTAACTTACACCATAGACCTAACTGAGCAGTTAAGTTCCAGATTAGAGATCAACAGGTATGAAATGAATGCCTACTGACCAATCAGTTCTCTGGAAAGTGGCATCACTGATCCTGGAAGAGAACTCGGACCTCAGTGCATGGATAGTAGGAGAGTCTACAGTTTCTTAATAGTGTCAAAAGTCTTCGAGCATCAATAATAAACAGTTTTTTAGACACAGCTTTATTTATTAATTTTTTTTTTCTTTGTTGGCCAGAAACAGTTTTAAAACAATTATCTTGTTTTATGTGCATTCATATAAGATCCTATTTGTACTTGTGAAAATTTCTATCAATTTTGCATGTGGTTTAAAAAAATTAACCCTAAATTTAAATTAAGTTTTTTTATTTATTCTTTTCTTGTTCTCAGATCATTAAGGGCTGCAGCTACATGAGTAAAACTACAATTGTCTTACAGACATGTAAATATTATTTCAGTGGAATAACTATAATAATCCTTCAGATTCTCCTGTGTCCTGTGTCTTAACAACAAAGCTTTGATATTCTGTTAACTTACAAAATCAGTATTTTTGTGGAATTCCCTTCCTGGCTTCAAGAAGACTAAAGCTTTATTAATATAGTACATGTTTTCAAGTTCCAGTGTGGCACACATATTCATACAGTGCTTTCAATACTATTGTACTGTAAAGTGCTTTTCTTGTTACAGACACTCATAACAGCTGAATTCTCTGCAGTAGCTATGTTGCTTTCAGTCTGTATTATGTATTAAGACTCTTCATATTTCTCTCATATCTTAGTTTTATCTACCTTTGTAAAATCAGTCCCTCTGCTGCAAGCAGACATCCTTGCTTTTGATTAGTCAGATGCTGCCAGTCCCTCTCATGTGAATGCACTTGTAGCTGGATTGATAAACCCACGTTTGATTTATCAGGTTGATAAACACCTTCGTGTAAATGCTTATCCTGATCGCCAGTGTTAGTTTAAGTGAATCCAAATAGTGGAAAGATATCCTGACTGTCAAAATATCACCTCAATGCTGAAATCACAATTATTTTACACAATTATTAACTGGCTTAACTTTAGAGACATCTTTAAACATGTTTCAAAAAGTGAATATCTTTTGAGAGTAAATATAATTAAACTGAAATATTTTTTAAGTGTTGTAAAGGAAGGAAGTATTTATTCATATTAAAGTACACAATAAAAGTACCATTGTGGATGAATACCCGACCCAGCTAATCGTGTCAGTATCAGGTAAGTGTGACACTATCCATTACAACAGATAAGCTGAGACTTTTGAGCCATCAAGTCTGAATCATTTAAAAAAGTATTTACCAGCACTTTTTAAACCTATATTAAACCTATCTTCATATGTCAGCACACAACATAAACACACAGTTTTATGTCTTGCGTGTGTG
>VUQH01005138.1:11261-23911 GCA_015106775.1 Etroplus canarensis | reverse complement strand
GGAAGTCCCAAGGTCAAAATGGGTGGTGGATAATGGCCGAGCTAAGATCCTGTGGGACTTCCAGATACAGACGGACAAAATGGAGGTGGCTAACCAACCGGACATAGTGGTAGTAGACAAGCGGAAGAAGAAGGCCGTAGTGATAGAGGTAGCAATAGAAAGAGACAGCAACATCAGGAAGAAGGAACACGAGAAGCTAGAGAAGTACCAAGGGCTCAGTGAAGAGCTCGAGAAGATGTGGAGGGTGAAGGTAACAGTGGTCCCAGTGGTAATCGGAGCACTAGGTGCAGTGACTCCCAAGCTAGGCGAGTGGCTCCAGCAGATCCCAGGTACAACATCCGAGATCTCTGTCCAGAAGAGCGCAGTCCTAGGAACAGCTAAGATACTGCGCAGGACCCTCAAGCTCCCAGACTTCTGATAGAGAACCGGAGCTTGAAGGATAGACCGCCCGCAGGTGCAAGAGGGGATTTATATATATATATATGTATATGTGTGTGTGTGTATACGTATACATATATATATATATACTTATGTGCGCTACACTGGTTATATTGACCAAAGCTGGGCTTTTCCTGCTGTGCACCTTGGAGTTCCCTCAACCTTTTTTCACTCCAAACCCTCATTCTTTGAACCAGTCAATGCACTCCCTGTATTTTTTCCAGTCTCCTGCGTTCCCATTACCTTTCAGCTGCACACAATTCATAGGGCTCCCTCCAGAATCCATACCATGCCACCTAACTACCATTTATGTGTTGTTAGTCACTTAATTTTAACAGAGATGTAAGGATTATCCCTGATGGATAAGGGAGGGACTGCAAGCTCTGACTGACAGATCGATAGTTGGCTAATGGCCACCATGGTATAAAGTCTGCCTACTGTGGGAGGAGACATAGCTGGAACACATTTGTATGAAGAAACAGACAAAAAGAACTCTTTGAGATTCATAAGTTAGATATCTGGAAGCTCACAAATGCTTAGATAGGCTCTCAGAAAAGTATATATTTCTATATTTGTGCAATTATGGTCTATTATTGGGCAAACAGTGTTGATAGAGTTAGTTTTGTAATTTAATAAGTTACAAATTTATTGTAACCCTGTTAAAATCTAATTTAACTATGTCATTGTTTCATTAAAGTTCCATTTGACCACTGTTTTTTTATGAGAAATGCTTCATGGCAGACAGTGAGGCTAAACATCTTTTACAGACTGTATTTGTTTCCTCAGATTTGAAAGTGAGCATTTTGAGGTTGGAATTTTCACAGCTGGTAAAAATGTTCTCTTTCCAGTAATGTTGAACCCTGTTCTTATTTCAGAAAAAAATATTGTTGAATTCATAACAGCAAAAGCTGTTCTTGTCCAACTACATGACTGTCCACCGTCTGTCAGTTAATTGCAGTTATAATTACATCACTATCCCATAATACACAATGAATACACTCCCTGGCCACATCATTAGCTACACCTGTTCAAATCAATTTTATTTTATTTCTATACCACAAATTCACAACAAAAGTCTACTAAAGACACTTTACACTGTAAGGTGAAGATCCTACAGCACTTGGCAACTGTGGGAAGGAAGAGATAGAACCAGGCTCAGGGAGGAGCAGCCATCTGTTTTGACTGGTTGAGGTGAGGGGGGAAGAGAAGAGAGGAAAGAGAGCAAAAAGAGAGACAGACTATGGGAGATAAAAGACAAAACCTAACAAAACGCAAGAGTAGCAAATAAATGCATAGTGAGTAAAAAGAGGTGAGTGGAGAAGAAAAGCCCAGCACATCATAAGACGCCCCCCAGCAGCCTAAGACGACTGCAGCATAACTAAGCCCAAACTATAAGCATTATCAAAAAGGAAAGTAGTTTGTTTCGCGAATACAAACTGGGAGCTCGTTCCACAGGAGAGGGGCCTGATAGCTGAAGGCTCTGTCTCCCATTCTACTTTTAAAAACTTCAGGAACCAAGACCTGCAATCTGAGAGCAAAGTGCTCTATTGGAAAAATATGGCATTATGAGGTCTTTTTTATTTACAACCACCATAAAAGCCTGTGGTACGTAGCCCTTCAATAAGGATAAATTGTTCATATTCAAAACTGAAGTATTAATTAATGGCAAGACCTCTTTGAACAGTCTTGTAGGAATGAGTCAAACAGACATGCTGATGGTTTGGTAGAAGTGATTACTGAGCTTAGCTCACAGAGGTCAATAGGAGAGAAACAGTCCAAAAAAATATCAGCAGTTATTGAAGTTGCCATAGTTAATGGCACATCTATACTGAGAGCTAAAGGAATACATGGCTCAGCAAAGGTCTGACTCTTTGTCAGCCTGACTACAATTCTGGAAAAAACCTGGGGTTGCTCCTTTTCTCTTCTATCAGTGATGAATAGTAAGATGTTCTAGCTTTACTGGGGGATTTTTTAAAAGAGCAACAGCCTTTTTCTCCAGGCCAGATGAAGGTGTTCTAAATCAGTGGAACTCCATTTCCTCTCCAGTTTATGTGTTACCTGCTTGAAAATGTGCATTTGTGAATTAAATCATATGTAACCCAAATATATGATCAGCCAATCACATGGCAAAAAGTCAGTGCATTTAGACATACAGACACCGTCAAGATATCCTGCTAAAGCTTGAACATAGGAATGGGGAAGAAAGGTTATGTAAGTGACTTTGAATGCAGCATGTTTGTTGGTGCCAGACATGCTGGTCTGAGTATTTCAGAAACTGCTGAAGTACTGGGATTTTCCCACACAATCATCCTAATGGTTTACAATTTCCCAAGAAAGAGAAAATATCCAGTGAGGGACAGTTCTCTTGTCAAAAAAGCATTGATTATGCCAGATATCAGAGAAGAATGGTCAGACTGCTTCAAATTGATAGGAATGCAATGGTAACTCAAAGAAAAAAAAACCAAAACACTCATTACAACCAAGTTATACATAACACACTCTGAACACACAACACACTAATCCTAAAAGCAGATGGGCACCACAATATCACACTGGGTGTCACTCCTGTCAGCTATGAACAAGAAGCTAAGGCTAAAATTTGTATGGGCTCACCAAAATTGGTCAACAGAAGAATGGAAAAACATTGCCTGGGCTGAGTCTTGATTTCTGTTGTGATCCTCAGATGGTAGGATCAGAATTTGGCTTAAAAACATGAAAGTATCTGCCTTATAGCAACGGTTCAGGCTGATGCTTGTAGTGTAATGTGTGGGGCATATTTTCTTGGCACACTTTAGACCACTTAATACTAATTGAGCATCTTTGAACTGGCACAGCCTACCTGAGTGTTGTCAAATCAGGTCAAAGTGGTTCCTTGAACCTGACAGTGACTGTACTCAAATGGCCTCCAAAGTCACCAGATCTCAGTCCAATAGAGCACCTGCATATGGTGGAAGTGGCCAACAAATCTGCAGAAATTGTGTGATACTATAGTGTCAGATCTTTGAGGAATACTTCCAACACCTTGTTGAATCTATGCCGCAAAGAATGAAGGCAGTTCTGAAGGCAAAAGGAGATCCAGCCCGGTATTATCAAGGTATTTCTATTTACGTGGCTGGTAAGTGCATGTGCAAGTATGTGAGTAGATATATACAACATGTTAAAAAAAATCAGACCAGTAACTGGAGACGTTATCTGTAGGCATGGAACAGGAAGCTGAAATTAGCAATAATCCTTTCAGTTATGTATATTACAAAGAAATGGAGCATATATAGCAAACAGACATGCAAATGGATTTGGCAGAGAATGCTTTCCTTTTTGAGGGACCTTTTCAAAAATCTGAGAAGCAAGAAATGTTCTGCTGGTAAAATTCATCTCAGTTAAACTGACTAACAACAAGTAAAAATGAGTAAAGTGAAAGTGCATCAGCAAATGTGCTCCCATTAGATAATCAGCAGAGTGATTGTGAAAAAAGTTACGTTGTAAAGTGTGATTGAATGCTATTGTAAATGGCTGGTAGCCAAGAAGCTAACAAATGAGCCATTCAAAATGCAGAAGCTGAAGCAAATCAGCTAATGCAAGCACGATTTCTAACTCCATGCTTCAGATGATGCAGTGTGCTACTGAAGGGAAGCATGCAGAGATCTCACAACATTTCATTTAATCATAAATATGTGTCATGTAAAGCAGTGATTCAGATAACAGCTGTGCTTAATTGCCTTGAATAAACAGGGGAATAACAATGTGGTGTCACTAACAGACCTTAAACTGTTGTTCTGAAAAAAGATAAAGGACAAATTAACTGCATTTTTGTGATTTATTGTTTAGAGAGTTGTAATCCCCACATGAAAATCCAAACACATTGTGGGAAGATTTCTTGTTTTAGGCTGGTAACTTGCTGCTGTGATGCAAAAGTCTTCTTTGCACCGGCACTGTGTAGGTTACACTCCAGAGAGCACACTGAATTGACAAACTGCAAAGAAGGAAGGGATCAGACAAAAAAGAAAAAAAAAGAAATCTGTGCAATTTCAAAATGATGAGAGTGTAGTCATTAATAACAACAGCAATGGTAAATGGCTGAAGGACTGGACGATCTATTCCTATCTCGTCTTGGCCCCAACTAGCCATTCACCAGTTCAGCTTTGACGCCTACCTCCAACCTTCTTGTTCATTAATGCATGAAGTAGTTCTCCCTCCAGCCCTTATAACCACTTTCTTTACTGACAGTGACACTGCATTAAAGGTGGGAGAGCACAACTCTTTGGAAATAATGAGTCTACCCCCCAAACCATCCCACCACCAACACCTCTGAGTCTAACTCTCTTACAGAAGCAAAAGGGGTACATCTTTATAAAGAAGGATATGTAGTTTCTTTTCTAGACTAACAATGACTCATTTATCTGAGGCCTACAAAACAGAGCTCACGTTGTAATTTTTTCAGTCACTGTATCTGGTTTACTATTTTCCATGAGTCTAGTTTTCTTCTGCAAAAGTATAATTTAATTATTCAGTCAATTAAATGATTAACTTACACATTCTGCAGTTTTTTTTAAAAAGTGAAAATATTAGTTTACCACTTTACACATCTATATGCCCTAAACTCCGTTTACATATAAAGAACTTGTTATGCCCCCACCTCAACACCTTTGTCCCCTCTATAAAACGTCAATGAAACTGCGGGAGAGATCATTTTCAGTTTTAGCAGATTTGTAGTTACCACCAACAAAACTGTTCGCACAAAGCCATCTGCTGGCTAACAAGGCTGCGTGTACCCTAAACGCACACACACGCACACTTACAAACATGTGAGCTCATACACACTTGGTGTCATTCTGTTTGTACCTTCATGCTGCATGCTGATTTGAACTTTAAAGCCATGGGAAGTTTATTCAAGCATCTTGCTGTAGCTGTTATTGCAGCTCTACTGTAGTTTAATAAAGTTTTTCTATAGACCACTTTTGTGCAACAGTTTACTCTACAGCAGAGCAGGGTTATATCAAAGTATATGCTGCTACAAAGCTAATAAACTAAGATATACTTCTCTGTTTTAGTGTCTTCTTCCATTCCATGTTAGATCAGCACTGTCACAATCATAGGCTATTGGTAAAGGTGGCAAAATGGATTGCTGAAGATCGACAAGCGACTATAAAGTGAATATTTGCTTAAGCTTTACCTAGCATTGGGCAAGGAAGATCTTGTTATTTTAGGAAGACCCTGTCAGTAGATTTAACTATAAAAACCAATCTTCAAAAATATATATATTCTAATTTTTTTCTAGCTTCTCTCACTGCTATCTTTCTTCTTCTGTTGAGGTAAAAACAAATTCTGCATCCATGAACTATCATGTCTTAGGTGTCACTAATATGGCAGAAAATTTGAGAGCAGTACAAAAAGAAGTCTGAGAACACAAATAACAAAGCTGCTAGGCAAACATCATATCCATAAACCCAAGGGTCTCCTGGTTTTAGTCTTTTTAAAGGACTAACTTCACCTAATCCTGAAGGAGGTTCTCCTCTCTGTTCTTCCTACACATTACTACCATACATTCTCATTTTCATATTGTTGTAAACTGAAGGAGCCCTCACATTAAGCTCCTTGGAGCTTTCATACATTCTGAATTGGGCACTACAGGAAATAGATGTCTTCAGTCTTCTGTGTTCATATGGCTGATGACACAGCTTTTAACAAGTGAAGCTAAAGCTGCTGCACTGCTCCACTTTGGCCCTCTCAAGGATTCCATTTCTAAAGGAACACTCGAGTGATGTGGCAAGTCAATTTGACAATCATGAAAGGTAGCACTAACAAGTGCAGGCTTCTGATAAAGAAAGGCCGCAGTGAGAGACTCCAGGGAAGTGAGGGAATGGGGAAACTAGTTCTAAAGAAAACCAGCCAACCATGAAATGCTGAACCTTTACACTTGAGAGATGGCAGGAGACTATATTAGCAGAACCAAAATACAACAACAAAATCAGCGCAAGGGAGTTGCATTCTGCAGTACCACAATTTCATCATATACAACAAAACTATATAATCCAACATTTCCTTGTTTGCTTTAAGGGATTAAATATTGTAGTCCCTGTAGAGTAATTGAGGTTTTATGTTTTATCTCATTTGAATGTGTCTGTTTTGCATTATGACTTCTATAACAGTCATCTAGAGACTTTCATTTGTCCTGTTTCAGCAACCTTCAACAAATATAACAAGCTGGGAGAATTGCTCTTGTGTTATTAAATTTCAGAAGAAATGCTTGATCCAGGGAGGAGCCTGGAAGAGAAATTAGCCAGGAGTTTATTGGCACAGATACAAAAGGAGCAGATTGAAAAGGGGTGAGATGATTGAACTCTCCTTTATTCCATGGTGTGTCCTTTGTGCCAGGCTGTGCAGTCACTTTGATGTTATCTCTGTCATTTGAGCTCCATACAGCGCCTTGGGTGCCTCACACAAAAGAATATGATGCACTACCAGAGGCTTTGAATGGGCTTTCCATCTATTTTCTGCAAGAGGGGAACTCTGCTTTTGATCCACTTCAAGTGTCACTCATTATCAAAGTACATCATCATGTTAAAAGCTTCAGAAATGCATTAATACTGCAACAGAATACAACTGGCCAGGTCAATTCTACTTAATTAAAACAGCCTCACTTGAGGAAACTTAGAAAAGAATATTTTTTCTAATAGTAACAGCTTGTTTTTCACAGACTTTCAGTGTACTCTGTTGGCCTCAAATAAACAGTTTTTATGCATTATTATAACTATAAAAGAAGTTTCTTAAAATGTGAGTCCAATAAAATCAAACATACTTAATGGGTAGAAAAGGTCAGCTATCAGAATGCCACTTGTGAAGGAACATAGTGATAATGGGAGGGATGGCTGTACCTTTCTTACAAAGGAGAATAGCAGTGGCAAAAAGAAGGGGGTGGTGAAGATGGAGGAGGATGAAGAACATTTTACTGGGCTGCCATTAATGGTCTAATTCACACACTAAGAAGCAAAAAAGAGACCTTTGAGTGGGTGGCTGGGTTGTTGAGGGTTGATCAGAACCTCCATTAGCACAGAAATAAGCTGCAAATGGAACAGGGGAGCTGTGTGAAAAAAGGAGCAGGACTAACTGTGCTGAAGGAACACAGTACTCTGATCAGACATCACCAGGCCCACTTCTCAGCACTTCTGCCCAGCTAAACATATCAAGAGGCTAAAGGATAAAACACCTAACATTTAAGGATCAAAACTCAAATTTAGCTTGTACATCTTTTACTGACATTTATCAGTTATTATGATGGATTGGCAATCCAGCTTAATAACGGCTTTAACAGCAACAATTTTCAGCCTACTACAGAAAAGCCAAACTATCAGTGGTTAATTTAAAAGTGTCAAAAATGCCTCACAATTATTAAGTATTGTAATTGGAGAAGCACAGAAAACATGAAAATGCATGTCACAGACAAATTGCATCTAAAATTATGAATAAAGGAAAGCTGACCTACTTGGATATACCACTCTGCTAGTTTTTTTTTAAAGGAAATAAGTTACTTACTGTGAAGAAATGTTGTTGACCCTTCATAAGATTTTTATTATCCATACAGTATGGCATAGTGCAGTATTTCCTATTAATATATGCACTGAGAATCAGTCATAGGATAGACCAAAATATATCCTTCTAAGGAAAAACTGAACTACATAAACAGATTTTCCATGCTATACAAGGAGGAATGAAAAAATTGTCACAAATCTGCCCAGAAAAGGCAAAAACCTTAAATATGGCCCTGTGTGACCTTGACCTTTGAACCCACCATTTTGTAAATGTCATTAGACGTTCAACCCATCATAGGTATCACTCACACAAAATATAGAAAAGAGCCAGCAAACAAGTCAGGTCCTGCAGTGGTAAATTTTGTAACAGACAGATGGATTAAAGCATGGACAGACAGATAAAAAATATTATCAGTTCTTCTACCCATCATGTTGACTAAGTGCTCAAAATCTGGCTAGGCTCTGGGAGCCTGGCAAGCACCTACAATGGTAACAAGAATTTCAGTAATGACTATTTGATCTTGACCTTTCACCCCACAACTTTAAAAAATGCCATCATATCTTCTACTCATTACAGATATTAACCACACATGGCTTGGTAAAGATCCAAGTCAGCTCCTGTAGTGGGGACAAGATTTGTAATAGATGGAAGGACAGACGAATGGAAGGATGGAAATCTCAAAAACCCAATGAACATAATAACATAATGAACCTCATAAATAAAAACAATCCTGATTTCAGTGTATACATAATGAAAATCAACAGGATAATTTGAAGGAAAACTTCTCTCCAATCAAAGGTCTTGTTTGAAGTATGTGCTTACAAGGGAAAAGGATTGTGTGCATCTAACAAATTGCACAATTATGTCTTCTTGTGCATACCCATCTTTAGCACATATTAATTTATAATCCCTACTGTGCAACAGATAACAAAGGCCACAGGATTCTAGGTCAATCCTCTTCAAATGAATTTCATTTCAGGCTTAAGTCAAGCAGTGATTAAGCAGAGGAGAACTCACTACAATAGTTGTGCATGGTACAGTGAGAGAAGTAGCACCTCTAAATCTCTAAGGTAATGACTGAAGAATAAAAAAGGCAATTTCTGGTCTCTTCTTAGGAATATTTGGACAGCAGGAGGGTGATCAACAGTGATTCTGATGGCTATTTCTGTAAAGGAGAAGGGCACTACTCCCAATGTTCTTTCTCCTGATTGATTTGAGTGACTGGAAAAGAAGAAAGTGGACGAGTGGGACTAGACGCACTATCTGGGCTGGGTGAGGTCTTATCACTCCCTTGGCTGTCTAGCCCACTGGAGCTTGGTTTATTTTGAAGAGAGGCAGTCAATAAGCATGGGTGACCATGTAGTGAAAAAGAATGGCTACACCTCAGATGTTCCCACTCTAATATAAAATACAGTAGCTTAAAATTTTGAATAATATACATTAGACTTAAGTTGTGCTAAACAATTTAATATGCCACATGATAACAGTATTTTATATTAGAACACAAAAGATGAATATTTTAATACACCTTCTAATAGCATGAACATAGATTCCATGTGTGAGAGCAAACTATCTGCTCCTCCTGAATAATGTCATTTGATGTAATTCATATAGAATGAAAACTCAGAGGGCCTTCAAGCTGATGAATAGAAATTGTTATGAATTAATTTCTGCTTAATGTGATCCCCAGCCTTCATTGAAATACAATTATCCTTTACAAATGCAGTAAATATTGAAGACATGTTCAGAGCTCCTTATGGGATATAGTGCCTGTCTTACAGTAAAAAACTAAAGATTGCATATTAATTTTTGTACGTCTCTATTTGAACTTCATTCTAAATACAGCTACAAGGTATATACAAATAGCACACATGTAAACATTTTCAGCATAATGCTTTATCATTTTTGTGTTATCCAGGAATTGTGGTTTTTGTGTGTGCAGAAGAATCAAACTATCATCTTATTTTGTGTTGAATGGAATAGAATAGAATAGAACAGAATAGAATCCTTACTGATGTGTACAGGTGGCCCTCCCCGTTCATTGCGATGTATAACCCTGTCTTCACGGATTGAATGGCAACAACTCTGAGGCCCACAGGAATAAGGTTGAACAAAGCTGGAAAACACACACGTAAACAGGCAAATACAAATGTACATCAAATTATCACCAAAAAATATTAAAGTAGATGGGCCTAACATTAACTTCACTTTAAATACATTGAGGAAAACATTTAAGTGCAATTCATCATCTAAATGCAAGTTGTCTATCATTAATGCTTTACAAAGTATGGATAATGCAATCACTGACTGTTGCATTTAGGCATTCTCAGAAGATGAATTACAGCACAGCTGGTGGACGTGACTAGCCTCGCACAGCCTTGGCCATTCAATGCTACCTGAGAAGCAGTTGTAATTGGGGCCACCGCTGGCACGAAGCAGATTTAATAACACCCTTGCTGTTGTAGCAAACTCCTGGTTGGTAATGGGTATTGTTTGTACTAGTGAGAAACAACAGGAGAGGCCTAGTTGCAAGATTAGATGTGTACTGGGGCGACGTACAGTAAAAGCATATATCGACCTCAGTTGACCCTGTTGTTACTGATATTGATATATTATCTTGGAACCTAGGAGAAAGTCTAAGAAAACTAAATGCAGGACCATTAGTTTTCGGTTGCTTATCGTCAGTCTCATTAGTGTAAATGCACTGCCAATATTCAATTTGATCTTGGAGTTAAAATGACATAATATATCCTCTGCACATATTATCTATAATCCTTACTGTTTCAGTAAGTCCTGAGCCATCCTACCAGATGTGACATGTGCCACATCCCCTCCTGCTGACAGAAGTGACACAATGTAGAGTGTCAGGCTAGCATTAGCACCAAGTACTGGAATCAAATTAACCACCTAGCCTGGAGTGTTAGAGGAGCAGTGCCAGAACGAGCTAATAATACCCTTTTCTCCTTGTTAAGCCTACTGTTTCCTGGTCCACTTTCCCTCTCGGGGAAAAGGACATATGAATGTGATCCCATATATCTATTTAAGAAGACATTTTTGGCTTCCAACACCAAAAAAATAAGGAGATATATTGACCAGAGGTTAGAGGAGGGTGACTCCTTGATTAACATTCTGTATGAGAAGAACAAATATAGAACAGGGGGTAAGCAAAACACTAAGTGTAAGGCAGTGTACAATTATGCTCAAGGAATCTATATAATGTTGCATAGGTTTGAAAATAGTTAGCAATAAAGGAACAGAGCAATAGAGCTCTTTAGAGTTTTCCAGATACCTGTTAAGAGTTTGATCTAGAAGTCCAAAGACACTTTAAAGGTACTCACAGGAATTACTGCTGTCATCCTTGGTCCCATCAAGAGAGCCATCGGTGTTCATTTGCAAGTAGTATCCCTGCCTGCAATATAACCTGGTCACTATACCCTTGAGCTGGGGATCTGCAGGAGAAAAAAATGAGAAAGAAAGGAGAGAATAGTTAGGACTCCTACAGAAAACCAAATAAGCTTTGAGATTTCAAACTTTTGCTTTAATATAGCACAGAAAAAGGTATTGTTTTCACAGGGACTGTCTGGCAAAACACTGAGACACAATTCAGAAGTATTGCAGCTAGTGTTTTTTCACAAGCAAATCCCCGAGCCACCTTTCGGGCACATAAGTCCCATCCTGCTCAGAGATAGGCCATCCAATTATAGGTAGCAGAATTAATCTGTGATTGCCTGACTCCCATAATGAACCCAACAGCACCCTCTCTGGGTTCTTAGTATGTAGGATGTAAGAGTGTCTGTGTGCTGTCCCTTCTAGCTGCCCCAACAGGGGAATTAGCTGCATATCTACTGTAAATAAATCACTGCTGTGGTTACATTGCCCAGAGCCGCTGCAGCCCAACGAGTCATGTTGTAATTTAGTTGGCATTTTGTCAGTTTGCAATAATATGACGAAAAGTGAAAGTGAAATGTAGAAAGTAAAAAACTGTACAAAAGTGAAAAGGACACATTTTAATAAACCTGTGTGTGAGTGTACATTGGGATGTCTCTGGAAAAATATTGCTTGTTCTCATGCTGTGCGACAATATTTCTTCATCTATGTACCTATGTGTCCCAATGTGTCTGAGGTCATATGCTATCAACATTAGATTTATTGCAGAGACAGCCATCACACCAGATTTCATTCTAAGAAAACCCTGGGGAGGTGCACAATCAACTTCACCTGAGCCTAAGCCATGCTCCTTCCAAGCTATTGTGTGTGTGTTTGTGTGTGTGTGTGTGTGTGTGTGTGTGTGTGTGTGTGTGTGTGTGTGTGTGTGTGTGTGGGTGGGTGAGTGGAGGTATGTGGAAGAGATAGATGAAAAAAGAGAGAGAGTGGCCAGAGAGGAGAACTCCGGAGGTCTTGCTAAGGGCAGCTTAGGGCTTTTTTTCTGTTACTGTGCAGCTCAGGGCACTCTCCTCTGAAATGGTTCTATCAGTTGATGGCATTAGCTTGCTCTGAGACCTTTTCCTGCTGCCTGAAAGGGAGAGAAAATGCCTTTCTGCTCGTGGATCCGAGCAATACTGCTATTGCATTCAGCTGGGTTGCTTTGTTGCTTCACCAGAACAATGAAAAGGTGGCTAAAGCAGAATCTGACTGTCAGAGTGCCTCTGCTGTGCATGATTCAGGCTGACATGATGGTGACAGAA
>VUQH01005133.1:3818-22253 GCA_015106775.1 Etroplus canarensis | reverse complement strand
GACCTCTTCTGCATCTTCTCCTCCCCCTTCACAGTCTGCTGCCCTGGCTTGATGGTGGTGTGTGAAAGTCTTGTGCTGATTAGGTCGTGTAGAGAACACCAGCTCAGCCTGTTCAGCTTCGTGGAGAGCCTCAGTGAGGGACTGGGGCATGGTAAGGCAGACATGTTGGCGCAGTCGTTCTGGGAAAAGCCCCAGCAGAAAAGCGTGGAGGCCCAGCTCCTCCTGGGCAGCTGCAGGGAACTCTGGGTAGCCACGTCGGGTGTGCAGCTGGATATCTGCGGCAAAGGTGCCCAGGCTCTCTCCTTCTTGATGATAGCATTTAGCTAGTTGCTCCCGGCTTTGGTCAGTGGAAAGCCGCTGTCCGTATCACCTCTCCAGTGCCATGGTTAGGGCCCGCAGGTCGCGCTGGTCTGTCGAGGCTAGGTCAAGAAGCACCTTTAGCGCATTTCCATCCAATGCCAGTGCTAGATGGGTTGCAGTTTCTTCATCACTCCAGCCACTGTGCCATGCTGCTAGCTGGATTTGTGAGAGGTAGGGCTCCAGCTGTGTTGTCCCATTGTACTCTGGAAGCTTGGCTGGTGTTTTGGGTGTAGCTGCAGGCTGTCCCGAGCTGGGCCTGAGGGCCAGTGGAGGAGGCTCAGTAATGAGAGAACCAGCACCATGAGAAATTCCTCATCTGTTGCCTGAAGAAGGGTTTCATTAATCCTCCTAGCCACCAGGGGGTGATGGGGCCGCGGTGCACTGGAGCCATCTGGGCAGGCTGGAAAACGTGCATCATTAGTTCTCCCTCTGTGCCTGCGTGCCAGGTTTTCCAGGAGGCGCATATTCTGCTCTATAGCTCGCTCAAGTTCCTGAATCTCTCGTCATCATTTAGCTCAGGCTTTTATCCCACTTCTGACACCAATGTGGCGAGCCTCCTGAGAAAGAATGAGCCATGAAGCAGATCTGTTATTTTGAAATTGCACTTCCTGTGTTCCATACGCCACACAACCCCAGGAAAGCAGCTTTATTAACATTAACAACAGCACAGCAGCAACAGTGGCTAGAAGTCATTAATGGCCACATTAATCTTCATCATGGTGACATGGTCCAACCAGACCACACCACATCAACAAAACAACAACTGTAAGGAACCAACACACCACAACCGCAACATTGCCATAGCATCACAAACTACACATGAACATAAACATGAACAGTCCCATGAGTCTTTGCACTGGTGAGGTCACTACAATATGATCCCTCTATTGTACTACACTTGAATATTTACCTGCACACAAGCAAAATATGCTTGAACATAAAAAAGAAAAATGAAAGGACTATGACTAAAAAAAATCATTAAACATTGAAATCCAGGCACTCAAGGTAGGTTTGTAAATGTAATAAAGGCCTTTATTTTACTGGGCTAAAGAGATTAAAAATACACCAACGCACATCAGTGTGTGGCTTCTTCAGGGTGCAGAGACATAAAGATACCCAAAGAGCAGTTATAACTTCACTCGCTGCAGGTGTGCAACAACAGGCACATGCATCAATTTCTTTAGCCTGTAGGGGCAATGGTGAGTCTAATATTTCTCTGGCCTTTAAGGGAATCACCCAAAAAATACACTAAAAGGCCATTATAAAGATAATGTAACCACAAGAAATTAAAATCTGTTAAGGAATAAATAATGAAATAGGACATATACACAGAAGCCACAACAATGTCAAATATAAAGCACAGTTGAAAGACAACATTGTCGGTCAGCTTTAGTCAGTCAGAATGGAACTCATAGAACTTGCTTCCATCTTTAATCTGACCCTGTGTGATTATGACCTTCAACCCCACAATCTCATGAATGTTATCAGATCTTCTACACATCATATGTTTTAACCACACAAACTTCGGAAAAGATCAAGCAACCAAGTCAGCCCCTGTAGTGGTAACAAGATTTGTAACAGATGGATGCATGGATGGACAACCCAAATGCATAATACCTCTGCAGTCGACGCCTAACAACAATATTATTATTAGTATTATTGAATGAAGCATAAAGCAATTTCCTCCTGAGATTAATAAAGGATTCTGATTCTGATGAATCTAGTATGCCTTTGTTTGAGGCATTTGATTTTGTCCACCCTTGGCATCAAAATTAATATTTTCAACACCTGACACTCTGAGTGTTCAATCAGTAAAGTAGCAGAGGGGGTTGTTAATCAGTTTCAACTGCATTGGTGTTAATGAAATATCACATCATTATATCACTGCCAGAAGGTTTGCTGTGTCTCCCAGCACAGTCTCAGGAGCATGGAGGAGATTTCAGGAGACAGGCATTTACTCTAGGAGAGCTCAACAGGGCCATAGAAGGTCCTTAACCCATGAGGGTGGCCTGAGGGCTCAGCATCCTCTAGTGGGCCCTGAGCTTCATTGGCATTTGCCATAGAATATCAGAATCGACAGGGGTGCCACTGGCATCCTGTGCTTTTCGCAAATGAGAGCAGGTTCACCCTAAACACGTGACGAATAAGAAAGGGTCTGGAGAAGCTGTAGAGAATGCTGTTCTGCCTGTAACATTGTTCAGCATGACCGGTTTGTTGGTGAGCCAGCGATGGTCTGGGGAGGCATTGTCATGTTTTCTATAGGAAACACGCATGAGACCATCTGTGAACTTCATGAACTTTCCTTTATTCACTCAGGACCACAACAAAAAAATTCTCTCTAGCCCTTTTTCTGTTGGTCAATACCTTGTGAGGCTTTCAATTGTAGTCATCACAGTTTAACTTATACAGACAATAACACCACATCTCCCCGTTCTAGAGAACAAAGGGTAGACTGCCTTTGTCTCGTCAGACGTTAGAGGATTATTCTGCCTCTTGATGAAAGGTCTGTCCCTATCTAACAGCGATAAACAAAAGGCACTTCAGTGGCTTTCCTGTGAAACGATCATTAATCTTAACAGTACCAAAGATCTTTCACTTTTCTTTGTTTCTTTTGACCTATACACACTACTAACATCTTTGTGTGCTCCTTTTACATTTGTTACAATTGCCATTTTTTTCCATTATTTTTCTTTTAAAAGACACTGGATACTCCTTTTACAGTGTTCATAGGTTAAGCCTTACGGGTTTCACTATGACTCTCCCAAACCTAGTTTTAAGTGTAGGAGTCTCTGCAGGTAAAACTCCAGAACTTTCACCAGGTGATGTAGGAGCATGCTCAAAAACTGGCCCTGGCATTTGATGCTGTGATGGGGAATCCTTGTCATTCATGGGCAAGTGTAGTGGTATCAGTTGCTGGCGGCTGTGTCTCACAACCCCTTGAGGTAAATCCACCAAGTAAGATCTTGGAGTACAGTGGCTCTTGAGTACTGTTCCAGAATCTTTTACATCAGTTACATAACTTGTTCTCCTGGTGACAGAGCACTGAGGGAATTTGCACAACGAAACTTGTAGTTCCTAGCATCTGATATCTTCTTACCCTTCTCTTTCCCAGCAAAAGTGATATCTGGCAAAGCAGAGGGAAAAGTAGGGACTGTGGTATGAAGCCATCAGCCCATGAGGAGGTGAGCCAGACTGTAACCACTCTGAAGAGGTGTTTCTCTATAGGCAACAAGAGCCTGATAAGGAACTCCAGCCTTTTTCAGCAGGTCCTTAATGGTCTGAACAGCACATTCTGCTTCCCCATTACTATGTGGAAATCTTGGGCTGCTGGCAATATGTTTGAAACCATATGTAGCTGCAAAGATGCCAAAAGTCTGTCCTGAAAACTGAGGGCCATTATCTGATATCAGGACCTCAGGAATGCCATGCTGGGCAAAAATAGACAATAATGGACAATAACATAATCTGACCAAATGTGAGATAAATGTGCAATCTCAACATACCTTGAAAAACAGTCAACAACTATCAGGTAAGTTTTTCCCTCTGAGTACAAACAGGTCAGATCCCAACATTTGCCATGGCCTTCCAGGGAGTTCAGATGGCATGAGTGGCTCTTTGTAGCTTTGTTGGTCCTTTATACATGCCCTGTAATTGAGTACCATTTCGTTTACTTGTTAGCTGAGTCCAGGCCACCACACAGACTGACGGGCCCTTTCTCTGCATTTTACTACACCTTGATGTCCGTAGCTTAGCTAGCACCTCATTATGCATCCCTGAAGGAATTACAAGCCTTGTATCCTTCAGGAGAAGGCTGTCTTGTACTGTGAGTGTTGCTTATTCTGGGCAGTATTTCTTTAAGATAGGTTCTTGTTTTGCATGAGCTGGCCATCCTTCTGTACACAGAGTCATGATGCGCGAACAGATGTTGTCAGCTTTAAGCTGCTCTCTCAGGTGTTCTAACTATGTGGGGCTTGCAAGTAAACTTTTCATCACAGAGTCCACATAGCCATTGGTGTGAAGCGCCTCGAGGCGACTTTTTGTTGTGAATTGGCGCTATATAAATAAAACTGAATTGAACTGGTGCTCTCCATGAACTCCTGTTCCTCTGTGGATGAGTGCAATTTCACAGAAGAGTGTGACAGTGTGTCTGCAGCCCAAAGAGACTTCCCTGGCACATGCACAACAGCATATGTGCAGCGCATGAACCTCATCCTAAAGCGCTGAATTCTTGGTGGCAACAGATCCAATGCTTGTGTCCCAAGTAGGCTCATGAGGGGTTTATGGTCAATCTCCAGGCAGAAATGCTTACCGATAAGGGAATCCTGGAAATGTTCACAAGCTCACGTGAGACCCATGGCCTCCTTTTCTACTTGTGCACAACATTGTTCTGTTGCTGTAAGTGACCGTGATGCATAAGCCACAGGCTTCCATTTGTCTTCCCATCTCTGGAGAAAAACACCTCCAAGGCCATAAGACGAAGCATCAGCTGACACTTTAGTGTCCCTATTTGGGTCATACATGACTAATACTGGAAGGTGCATTTTTCAGTGTTTCAAATGCCACTGCCTAATCTACATCCCAAATCCAGCAGTTTTTCTTTGACAGAAGGTCATGAAGAGGTTTTTCTTTTTCTGCTAGCTGGGAAATGAACTTTCCCAGCTGGTTGACCATCCCCAGAAAACTCCTCTACTCAGTGACATTTTTAGGCACTTTCATCTTCATGATGGCCTCTGCCTTCTTTGGGTCAAGGTGGATCCTGGCATCTGAGATTATGTGACCCAAGAAGACCACTTCAGTGTTAGAGAATTCACACTTAGTACTTAGTACTAAGTACACACGAGTGTACTTAGCTGACTCTTCTGTTAGTGGAACCTGCCAGGCATCCAATTTGCTGAATAGTTTTGATCCAGGAAGTGTTTCAAGGCTCTGCTCCACTGATGGCAGAATACATTTCTCATGGCACACATATTCAAACATGTCAAGTCAACACACAAACACACCTTTTTGCCATCTTTCTTAGGCATGGCCACCATACCAGCGCACCAATCTGTCGGCCCCTCCACAAGGCTGATGACCCCCAGCTTTTCCATACGCTGGAGCTCTTCTTTAACTTTTTCCACCAGTAGTAGTGGAATCCTCCTGGGATCATTAAGAGAAAATGTCACAGCCCCCTCTTTCAGCTTAATGGCATGCGGTTGTTGAACCTCACTAAGGCCACTGCATAGCCTGGTATACCTCATCTTTAAAGTTGCTATGTCTATGCTGTCAATACGGGTCAGTAAGCCAAGGGTTATGATGGCTGGCAACCCAAGCATAGGTGTTCTTAGATATTTGACCACATAGACTTTCTCGAAGACAAGACCTGCTACTTCCAGTGGAATTCATTCTGGACCAAATAGGCTGGTTTTTATATGGAAAGACGTTGTTAAAGTCCACCTGTGACACACAAGCTTGAAAGTGAGTTTAGTCTTATTGACATCTATTTCAACAGTCCATGGATCCGTATCCAATGTTACAGAGCCAAGAAAGAAGCATTCCACCTTCTCTTCAATGCCGTGCACACTTTTACCAGCTAGGCACACACACACTGGTCGTGACTTTTTTCCCCACAAGAGTGACACTTTGCATCCTGGGCCGGACACTTGTGCATAGGGTGAGGCATACACCCACATTTGTGGCACTGTGTATTTTGGAGGATTATGGTCTGGCAACTATGTGGATTTGCTCCCCTATTTTTGGGTTTGTTGCATTTAGACTTATCATTTTGCACTCTGCCTTTAAACACTCCGTCCACATAGCTAACCATCTGCTTTGCACCACTGAAATCAGTACTCAGAGTATTTTGCTGCCTCTGATTGTTTTGCCTATTAATGGCTTTTCCAGGTCTAGATCTTTTTCCACCTGCATCCATTCTGAGAGCTATCAATCTGCTAGTCCTACCACTATCCTTACCCTTATGAGCTCATCATTTAAAGTTCCATAATTACAGTGTACAGGGCAGTGACAAATGCATTGTGGGTCTCAATTGCTTCTTGTTTGCACATACTGAATCATGCACATTCATAAAAGACAATCTTTTTCACAATAAAGAAGAGCTGAAAACTATCCCTTACTTTATCATACTGGCCTTAATCTGCATCGCTCAGTTTCAGGCCCCTCAACACATCGTCAGCTTCATCTCCCAGTATTCACCTGGTTCTCTTCAGAACTTGTCATCAGGTTACTTGCTTTACACAGCCTTTCAAATCTCCATATCCATTTTGTCCACCCATTAGGTTTTGAGAAATCAAAGGCCTCTGGTGGCTGGATGCTAAAAGTAGCGCTAGGTGTGTTAGCCATTCTGCTAGCTCCTTCCCCACACTTCACTGTCAAACATTTAACTGGCTCACCGACCACTTTCCTTCTCCACAGAATAGATCATTCCTGTATCAATGAATGTTCACAGCACTTCTGATACCATGTCGTATTTTCTACAGAAACCATGCCAGAGACCAACTGTGAACTTCATGAACTTCTCTTTATTACCTCAGCAAGTGTCCTCAACAAACCTCTCTAGCCCTTTTACTATTGGTCAATACCTTGTGAGGCTTTCACATGCAGTCAGTCATCACAGCTTCACTTATACATACAATAACACAACAGCATATCCATAGAGGGACCTCTATAGGCTAGGCAATGGCACCCTGACTGCCAATAGGTATTGGGATGAAATCCTTGGACTCATTATCAGACCCTTCTCTGGTGCACAACAATGCCCGGCCTCACGTGGCGAGAATATCCAGGCAGTTCCTGGAGGATGAAGGAACTGATACCATTGACTGGCAGCCATGCTGTCCCATTCGTGGGACATTATGTTTCAGTTCAGGTTGCACATCAGACTGTCCCAGAGCTCAGTTATGCCCTGGTCCAGATCTGGAAGGAGATCCTCCAGGATACTATCCATCGTCTCATTCGGAGCATGCCTCGACGTTGTCAGGCATGCATACTTGGGGGCCATAAAGACTACCGAGTCTCTGCAATGAAATTTCGGCAAAATGGACCAGTCTGCTACATCACTTTTTAAAGTTTGATTTTCAGGGTGTCTTTAAACTCAGCCCTCTGTAGGTTGATACATTTCTGTGAAACTATGTGGCGTCCTTTCGTTCCTAAAACATTACCCAGTATAGATATCCAGCATGACCTCCCCCCCCACACACACACACACCACCACCACCACCACCACCACCACCCCACCCCATTGAGATCTGATGTGTTTTTAAAGTGTTCCTTTAATTTTTTTCAGCAGTGTAGGTTGTCTTTGATTGCCTGAGCCCTTCTGAAGCTGGGTGTTCTGTAAAACTCTCCTGTAATAAAGTATCACTCTCAGTGTTCTCTTTCACACAACCGATGTGCTTTAAAATATAACTGGCCAATAGAACTTGGACTACAAATGGAGATTACAGATAAAGTCAGAGTTTATGCATTCATATGCTGTTTATAGAGATTATACGCAGTACTCAGGCTGAGGCACTTGGAGTATAAGTAGCTAAAACAGTTACCCCCTGTGCTCTCTCACTGTGCACATCACTGGATAGATAGATATTTACTGTTAATGATGATTTTCATGTTTTGTGACAGACTGATGGAGCGTGTACAAATTAAAGATGACCAATAAGACCCTACCTCCATCTTGAAGGGAGTGTTCAGCTTATCATTTGGGATATGATTAAGTAAGGATTATTGTTGCCACAATAATGCAATAATACTGCACAAAATACTGGAAGAGCTCCAAGCAAAATAATACCTCTGTCTGCGGTTCCACCATAAAAAAACAAAGCATTCCCCCAGTACCATTTGTACTAACTGCACTGCACACCTTAGTATGCATGCATATCACGCTCATATTATAAGTGTTTTTCCACACACAAGTAGCACCCCTGTGGAGTGGTGCTTAACTGTAGTTAAAGTGCACCCTGCTGTATAAATTTCAGTTGGTCTCCATGTGACCATGACTCAAAAACAAGTAAGGCTTTGCACTGTGGCCTTTTTAAAAAGTGTTGATGCCTGTTCTGAAAGCACTGTGCTACTATGCATGTAGCACTCTTAAAATAATACCTTTTGGAGTAAACATTAAAGAGTGTGAGACTTTAGTGAAGCCATTAATTTTTTCCAGAAAGTTAAGATTACATCTTTAGAAAAAAAGAGGGCACTGATATTAAGGATTGAAGCAGGAGATTGAGTTCCCTGCGCTTTTCCCTAACAGTCCATCAGGTTCAGTTCCAGCTCCCATCTAGATCTAACATTGCTTTCATGTTTGACCCACTTTTACAAGACAGAGAATGAAAAAGAAAGAGAGGCAGAAGGAAAATGATTTTAAAAAAGACACCAGTGTAAGAGAGTTAGAGTTAGAGAAAATAAAGACTAAAAAGGAGACGCAGAATATGGGAAAGTAAGATAACAGGGGGACTGAGCAAAAGTATGACAAAGATGTAGAGAGGAAGAGAGGAAGAGAAAGGGGTAAACGGAAGGCATGTGAAGGAGGGGAGTGGGCTGAGCGAGAGGGAGGAGGGAAGCTCTGTTTCTCCTAATAAAGCGAGTGTATGTGAAAGGAGGTGCAGAAAAACATCAGACTGAGCAGGGAACTGTGTTACCACACAGAGAGAGAGAGAGAGAGAGAGAGAGAGAGAGAGAGAGAGAGAGAGACAGAGAGAGGGGGGAGACCAAAGGGAGACAGAGGGGCAAAGAATAGAAACAGCATTGTGTTGCTGCTGAGAGAGAACCCATGTCTGCACAAAGAGGTAGGTGTACTGCTTTGACTGGTACACACACAAATACACACACATGCACGCACACTCAGAAGTCACAAATCCTCACCAGTGTGTACAGTGGAGTAGGATGTAGCAGCAGTCTGTACAGTAGATGTTAAGGATCAAGTGAGTGCTTGTTCTCTTCCAACTGCATCTGTGTAGCAGTGTATGAGGGCAGGTGGAGGACTTTTTTACAGCATGTGTGAGAGCGTTCACACAGACTGCATACCCAGATGCCTTGTGTGTGTTTGACATATGTGACTCAGTGGGAGATTGATGGTTAAGATAATTGTGTGGCTGATAATAAACACAGTAGCACGCTTACTCCAAGGTAATCTTAAGATTGTGTAAGCTTAATCATCAGACAAAGTGCCTGTGATTATAGGTGATGTCAAATTTTATCTGAATAACTGAGTACATCTAATCAGGGTTGGATGAAACTTAACGGTCAATGTATGCTCCTTTCAGATACATCTAGTTCAGATGCTTCATTTGTTGAGAAATCTCATGCACTGAGTAAAGGTAGACCTTTTAACTGAGTTAAATATCTTTTATGCCTACAGTTTAGTTTAGGCTGTCAGTGAATTTAAGAGCACCTCACTTGTCATCTTTATTTCTTTAGTCATTTAAGTAATTTTCAGTGATGTGAACAATTTAAATTCTTTGACAAGCAAACCAAAACTGTATTTGTGTTTTGGTTTTGGCTTGTTTGTTTTTAATTAGGGCAAATCAACCAATTAACGGCAACTTGACCAAATCCTGCTTTTAAAATATGTCTTTTAAACCACTTTGCTAGTAGTCAATTCATAAATGTTTCAAAAATCCCATTCAAATATAGAAAAGTTCATATTTCCTCAGGGTTGTTACATTCTCTCATATTTTAGAGTAATGCACTCCTGTCCTTGCATCAGTATTACAAATTAAAACAAAATTGTTTAATAATATATAAAAGTGTAGAGGTTTTTCATTCTCAGGAAGTTTTTTTTATAGACCATTTATAGACCATGCTTCTGACTACCAGAAGTGACATGTTATTGTCGTCATTGTGTACAAAAGTCACATTTGCCTATATTTGCTGATAGCTTATCTAAAGTGTTGAGATAAGCAAATAAAATACGTTTATGGGTTTCCAAATTCCAGATGGGCATATTCAGCAATATGCTTTAGACTGAACCAGCTATAGTTACTTTTTTTGGCTTAAAGTCAGAGTGTTCCTGTCTGGCTCAAGGTCAGACTGGACTAAGCACTTGGATGAACCACTTCCCTGTAGCAAGCAGAAATGGTTCCTCTCATGTCTTATCATATGACGCTACCAGAGGTTCCCCTTTTCCAGGAAGCAGCAATGCTGTTTCACAATAAGTCCAACAATAACTTTTAGATTTGCTATGTGGGCAATGTCCTCTCTCTCTCTTAATATATACAACAAATCAGGACACAACAAGCAGAAGGAAAAGGACAAAAAATAACTCAAGGATGTTGTGATCTGAGGCACAATGGTTTGACGTGTGTGGAAATACTTTTGTCTGTGAGGAGGATAGGGACTCCCCTAAATTTGAGTAATAACGAGTTCAGTTTTTTTCTTGAGTATATCATTAAGCACAAATATTTACTATTTGAAAAATAGTCTGTGCTGAATACCCATCATTCCAAAAAGTTTGCTGTTCAAATTATTGTTTTTTGATTTCATTTGAGGAAAAAAAAATTGATGGTGGCAACAGTTTGAGAATGTCAGCAACTCAGTTTAATAGAAAAAGCAGATTTTCTCTGCAACACTTCGGAGCAAAATATTGCTTTTTTGCCCCACTTCAGACATTCAGTGACTGTAAGCCTACAGTCATCTTAAATTTTGAGTATTATATTCATAACTATATTTCTAAAATTCAATCTTAAGTTAACATTTTCTATATACGCTGTGCATCGTCACAATTTTTGTTTCTTGATTTGGTCCATTTATTTCTTTTCCTTCTTAAACTGATCTCAAACCATGTCAGTCTAGTTTTGGTAAATTGAAATTTGGGTGTTTTAAATTGGACTTTTAATGCAGGGCTGTTTGTTGAAGAGTATTTTCCCACTGTGGTGTTAGCACCATGGTGCTATTTTTGCTGCTTACTCTGTCTGTAAGACATGTGTACTCCTACAATGTTCAGGTGCTGTGCGTGTGTCCACACACCAGGTTTATGAGTACTTAAAGTCTAACCACCAGAGCAGCACAACAAATGTAGAACTTGCCTCGAAGGGACATTGCTGTCTCATCCTCCCATCATTATAAAACCACACAGACAATCCCCAGCTGTGTCACCCATTGACTCATTGCTCAATGTAAAGTAACAGCCTTCTCAGTACCTGCTGATTCAAAACAACCTCCCTGTTCACGTACTTCTATCTTTCCTTCGCTTCCTCTCTGTATCTTTATTGCAGGCTTTTTATGAGCCCAAAGTATCACATCAGCAGGGGTGGGGATTTTGTGTCATGTTTTTAAAAAACATGAGATGTTTTTCATGTTTTTTTAAAAAACAAACAAACCGGACTGGCCTTCAACATACTGCCAGTATAAAAATAAGTTGTGGGTTTTTTGTGTCAGGATGAAGTTTCTGCCCAAACTACATACAGTGGTTTTTGACATGGGCACATAGATATTTTGTATTTAAAATTTAAAATTTATCTGGTCTTGTGTCTTGAATTTAAAATTGGTCCTGTGTTTAAAACTATATACTTCCTCACTCGAGCGAGGAAGGTAATTGTCAATGTTGCCATGACACAAGAAGAATGTGTTGGTAGATGGATTTGTGCTGTGAATGTTTTTTATGTCAGAATCTAGAACACTGTTTTTGAAGGTAAAAGATCTAGAAGCTGTCTGTTTATACAACACTCATCCGTACATTAAGCAACACGGGTTAATGTTAATGTTATTTTGACCCTCCTTTAAACTCCCTGCTTCCTATAAGTGTCAGTTCAATCATATTCCAAGTTTGAAAACTTTGGTTTAATATTTGCTTTAATCTCATAAAGAATGACTTACGAAGGTACACTGAATAACAGCAGATGTTATGCTTTCTAGCATTCTTCCTTTGTGGAATCTTTTTCCTACCAGTCGATAAGAACCATGTTGGCCTCACCTTAACAATACAGTTGTGTTTAAATAGGGATCGGAAATGAAAACCCTGATGGTAGATGTAGTGGTGTGTGTGTGTGTGTGTGTGTGTGTGTGTGTGTGTGTGTAAAATACACACTGGCAAATTTATATGCCTGGGAACAAGCTACTGGGTGTGTGCGCATGTCTTGGCTGAGTAGTGCTCTGCAGACACTTTTATATGGTAAGGGGATTTTTGTTTCTTCATGTGGCCATTTAGAGTTTACAATTTGGTTTTAGAGTAAGGGCTAGACTATGGTTGTAGTCGTAATATTTCAGGAATGTGTGATGTCAACACTATTCCTCAGAAATACTCAAGTAAAAAACCTGTTTGTATACTAAAACCCTATTGATGTTGTAAAAGAGTTCCTATATGATCTCATTCACCTTATTTTCAGCTCAGGTAAGCCCTGTTTTCTGTCTCAGCGTGTGTTTTTATCCTTTTAGTCAGCTGCTCGCTGCCTCCTCATCCACAGATGATTACACATAATGTATCCCACTGTAATCTCAAAGCAAATTAAAGTTGGACTCTGGTTTGAGACTAATTGTTCTAAGTTGCTACACACTCAGACTTGACAGCAACTGTAAGAGAGGGTGAGGTTCAGTACTGTCCACGTCATCTTTATATCTCATCTGTTACCACTTCCCTTACTGGCTGATTTTTACTAATACAGCTAATAAACTAATAAAGCAGAGGTGTTGTAGTTTGAGTCAGCAGTCCTTAACAGAGTCATTCATTAATGACGTTTTTTCCTTTAATTTTACAAGCAGATCTCTTACAAATGTTCTCATACATTCTAGAAGCAGTACACAAATATTGACAGTAATGACAATTGGAATTCATGCAAAGATGCAAAACAAGTCAACATTTTTGGCGAACACATTTGGCTTCATTCTTGCATCACTGCAGCTGTGTGCCTTCAAGAAAAGGTCTGATGAATTATATACTCTCTTTGAAGCAAGATACTGGCCTCATATGATGTAGTTAGTAATGCACAGTCAGTGGTTGGCCCTTCAGGAAGGCAGGTGTTATATGAGCTTTTGCAGGCACTAATGAGTCTCACCTTTTGTATTGACTGTTAATACTTTTCAGTTTGAAATTTCAAAATCAACAGCATGGTGGTGTGGTAGTTAGGCCCACAGTATGGAAGTCCTGGGTTCGAATCCACCAGGCTTTCTGTGTGGTGTTTGCATGTTCTCCCTGTGCCTGTGTGGGTTCTCGCCAGGCACTACAGCTTCCTCCCACATTTCGAAGACATGCATGTTAGGTTAATTAGTGATTCTAAATTGGCAATAGATGTGAATGTGAGTGTGAATGGTTCTGTCTCTGTATTAACCCTGCAACAGAATGGTGACGATCCAAAGTGTACTCTGCCTTTCACTGTATGACAGCAAGAATGGGTTTTGACGCTCCCATGACCCTGAATTGGATAAGTGGAGAGAAAATGGATAGATG
Organism: Etroplus canarensis; assembly: GCA_015106775.1. Classification (NCBI taxonomy): domain Eukaryota; kingdom Metazoa; phylum Chordata; class Actinopteri; order Cichliformes; family Cichlidae; genus Etroplus; species Etroplus canarensis. The sequence continues at coordinate 8,521 of VUQH01005133.1, read as the reverse complement.
GCTGGATGGAACTCAAAGGAATCTGAGTTTTTCGCCCATGTGCTATAAAACTAAACATGAAAATTTCAACGCACTGTAATGAATATGAGTCAAATTAAAAAATATTTTCAGCAAAACATGTTAGAGTACATCTTAAAAGTTGAACTACAGTTACTTTAAGTAATTCTTTGAGCAATATTTTAAAATATTATTTAACACAAATTTGGTTTTGAGTTTCATTAATGACTATCAATGTAAAATGATAGATAACAATAGTTTGTGTGATTCTGGCTTTTTAAAGAGAAAATTATCCAAACTTTGATGAATTACTCTCAAAAGTTTTTGTTTACCAGTGACAAACACACACTATGCATAAAAGATGGACATTGGCTTGTAGTTTGAAAAGTGAAGCTTGTGCTGATGTCCCTTATAAGTGTAGTCTTTATTTTTTTAAAAAGAAAGAAAGAAAGGCCCGACTCCTCTGGATGCAACGGCATATCTGATTCATGACCCTAGTTTCTCACTTGATATATTATTAACATTTTCCTTATTAGTTTAAGGTCTTTGCCGGCAGTTGTGACGCTTCTGTACAACAGCATGATGTTAACTTTGTGAATTATGTTCCCATTAGTGTCAAACAGAAGAATAAACAGGGTTTGTATTCGTCCCTACCATATGAGCTTGCAGTGTCCTCAGGTTCTCAGTCAGATCTACCCCTTGCTCACCACGAATTGCCTAGGAACAATAGTCCACAAACAAATTGTGGTGCCTATGTTCATCTTTTATATACAATCTGCTTGCAACTTTGGCTGCACTTTTTTAACACTGCACAGTCTAGGACTGCAGTTATTGATTAATTTAGTAATCAAGAGTTCTATCAGTTATTCAAATATTCAAATAAGAAACACTTGGCTTATAGGAAAGCAAAAGTAACTATTCAAAAGGGAAATAAATAAATATCATGCCAAATACACCAACAATTCATCTGCATACACTCAGCATTTTTAGTTTAACTTTTATAGTCACTACAGGTTTATCACTCTGTAAAACTATCCATGGGAGCATCTGAAGAGATGACTTTTCTTCACCTTTGACCTTGCTGAACAAATGTTTTGATTCAGGACTCCTTCTAGCTTTTTACCAGTAAACATTTTAATGCGGATTACAATAACAAGCACTGTTCTTTTGGATGTAACTTTTTCTTTCACTGAGCTCGCTATAATAGCACCACCTCTTTGTTTGTGTAGATGGTCTCCAATGCCATGTTAAACTATAACAGCATTATCTTTGCTGCTGTTATCAGTCTTTTTGTTGGTAAAATAGGGACTGCTTGTGCTGAATCTTGTAATACTTTTCATTCAAATGCATTCCCCTAAATATGTGTCTATTGCAGGTTTAGGTTTAGTCGTGAAATGTGAGTGAAACCCTTGCACTTTTCTTGCACTGGTTCTGCTCAGCAGACTGGGTATGCCATCGCAGAGTGATGTTTTAATGCAGATGAGTGAACCAGAGCTAAAGAAAAGTACTTCACCGGTATGGGTGAAAAGAGGAGTACATGTTGGTCTTGACAAATTTTCAGGAGTTGGGTGCCCGCTTCCCCTGTAAACATTTATTAAGTACTCTGTCCTAAGAAAGAGGCCTATAGAGAGCACATGTGCCATCTCTTTTACCTCTACATACAGCAGACTTTTGCTTGGGTAGGTGAAGGAGCCATGCTTATGGAGACAAAAACAAATGTTGCTTTCTGTTGAGATGTTAATTCGCTTTTATAACAGCACAGTATATTCATTTTTCTTTTGCTTGAAATGGTCCCAAACTTTTTCTCTGACTTTGCTCTCGCTTTTTCCTCTGTCTTCCCCCATCGCTCCATCAAATCAAGCCTGCGCAACATAATGCTGCATAAGCACATTGTGAGACAGCAATAATACTCCACTGCAAACATGATGACCACTGAGCTGCAGTCATGTGGATTAAACGAAGCAAAGAATTATTATAGAGGATACTCGCTTTATCGAGTTACTTGATGAATCATTGCAGCCCTTGTATAGTCTTCATTGATCCAGTTTTTGCTTTACTTAAAAAAATAATGAGAGTCAAACTTTTTTCTGCAGCACAGGTGTGAAACATCACTTAGAACAGAGGATTACTGGTTTTGGATTCCTGGTTTACACAGCAACCAAAAAGCCTCAGTTATACTATTACCCTTGAAAATTCCCCTATTTAACCATCAGAGTGAAACACCCATCAAGTTGGATTTCTTGGCACCAGCTGGTTTTGTTCATGTTTATAGGGTTTAATCTCCTGTAATGACTAAATCCTGGGCCTACAGGAAGTCTTTAACTGAAGTTCTTTTCTTGGGAACGACATGGCCAAACAAGGTCAGGATACTTTGAGATAGAGGAATGTGTGTATTACTTTATTGTGGGAAGCCTTGAATCACGCAGCTCTCTCCAGGGAGAAACGTTGGGAAGTTAGAAGTTGAGTGTTACTCTCCGAGTGTATGTTTAAATGCCTTTGATTATGTACTTACATGTATGTTGCAAGAGTGAAAAACAAATGACAGAATGCATCTGTGAATAGATCAACAAATTTGCAGGCAAGTCATGTTTTTGGATACACATGCACACACACAAAGCCTTAAACAGCCTCCATTTTTCTAACACACACATACACCCACACACACAGCCTCACAGAGAAAAGCAGGGGATTCCAATCCGTCACTGAGATGACATCACAGCCTACCAGTAATAAAAACCAGCCAAACAAGGGAGTCCCCACTTCCCTTTCCTTTTACACATCCCACAGAATGAAAAGAAAGGGTAGAGAGAGTAGTGCTGGGTCGAGTGACTCCCATTAGTTTACAGAGAGAGAGAGAGAGAGTCCCTTTTAAGGGGCTCACGTGCACACGAGCGCACGCCAACACACACACAAACGCGCTTTAGTTGTGTCTCCATAGTGACCAGCTCTGCTGCCCCAGCTTGGGGAGGAAACTCAGTGCTTCAGAGCTGCTACAAGAGAAACACACACAGCTCTATTCTAATCCTCTGCCCGGCCACAACGGAAAAAGCTCCCCTCATCTTATCACCCAGCTACCTCCCTCTGCCCATTCTCTGCTCTCTCTGTCCAGCCCATATTTTCATTTTCCTTCTACTTTCACTATCTCTCTCTCTCTCTCTCTCTCTCTCTTTCTCTCCCCCATACCCTCCCCCTCTCTTTTGCTCCCTCTTACTATTTGTTTCTGTCCCTTCCCTGTCTGAAGTACACGGCAGAGGTAAGTGCTCTCGCTTGCTGTTCTCACTTCTGGCTGTAATGTACTTTAAGTTTCGGTCTTTTTCATGCTTTCCCACAGTTGACCAAGGTCAGTTTAACTATCAGCATAACAGAAAGGCAGTTTTGTCCTGTGCAGTACTCTGTGGTTAGGTAACTTTTACAATATGTGTTTGTACTTTGCCAGCTGTCAGTGCACCCAGATAGTGTCTGCCAGTTTACTTACCCTGGTAATAATCAAACAGTCAGGTGTGTGCTTGTGTATGCATGTCTCTTTCCATGCTGGTAGCTTGCTCATCATGAATAGAGTCTCCTTTAACCTTTTTTTTGTCCCTTTATAAACTGCAAAAAATATAAGTGCATATTAGCTACAACAGCATATGGGTACATGGCTATGCAAAAGTTTTGAGTCACCCCTCATTTCTTTAATTTTTCTAGGAAAATGAGTGCAATGATTTATTGACAAACGTGCAAAGAGAAAAGGAAATGCAGCACATAAAGCGAAAACAGTGTTTACACAATTCTAACAAGCTTGATAGTCAATATTTGGTTATGACCGCCTTTATTATTCAACACAACCTGAAGCCTCTTAGGCAAGCTTTTTTAAACAGTCTTCAGAAATTGTTCTCCAGGCTTCTTGAAGGACATTCCAAAGTTCTTCTTTGGATGTTGGCTGCCTTTTGTTATGTTCTCTGTCAAGATTATCCCACACAGCTTTAATATCATTCAGGTCCATTCATCACTCCGTAGGACACGTTGTCTCTGACTTTTGGTCCAGTTCCTGTGTAATTTGGCATACCTTAGCCTTTTCTCCCAGGAGATAGATCAACTGAAGAGGCAGATGCATTTCTTTGCCATTTCTTGAGAACATGACTTTCAGATACTGTTACTCTGCTGTACGTAGTTTTTTTGTCTACCACCTCTTCTTCTGTCCTCCATTTGTAGAGTTTCCTTATTTTTTTTAGAATACACTGCACACGATGCTGAGATATGCCAAGTTTTTATCTAATAGTTCTAATAAGAATGTGCCTGAAGATAACAATTTAAATTGGTTCTTCCCTAAGCTATGCTAAGCTATTATGTATAGACAACACTGGTTCATCCCTTGTGTTAGGTTCCTCTTTTATCCTTGACTGTTTAATTAGTGTTAAGTAGCTTAACAAACTTACAAACAAACAAAACATTCCTCTGAAAATGGTCAGGTAAAAGAATTGGACTGAAAATCAGTGAAAAAGTAGCCAATGTCCGAAGAAAAACTTTGAGAGACCTTCAGAAAGCCCAGAGACATATTGCTCAAGACCACTTTTTAAAAAACTACAAAAAAAAACTTGGCTCCTTAGAAGCAAAATATAAGGAAACGAGGGGTGGCTCAAGACTTCTGCACAGTACTGTGTGTGTGTGTGTGTGTGTGTGTGTGTGTGTGTGTGTGTGTATGTGTGTGTGTGTGCGTGCATGTG
>VUQH01005132.1:0-10781 GCA_015106775.1 Etroplus canarensis | reverse complement strand
ATATGTGGAGGTGGACCAGAGGCCAAGGCACCCCTGAGCAAGGCACCAAACCCCACAGTGCTCCCTGGTGCCTGAAATGGCAGCCTTGCTTGCTGACCTCCCTCAATGCATGCTGCATGTAATCGTTTGTGTGTGCGCGTGTGTGTGTGTGTGCGTGTGCATTCAACCTGTAGGAGTGTTGGCGATTTCAATGTCCTCTGCTGGGGATCAATAAAGTGGTTTGTTTTGTTTTGGTTGTTATAAACAGCCCCAAAACCTTTAGAGGTTTAACTCTAAAATATATTTTAAAAATCTTTACTTTGCACTTACATCAGATCAATAATATAACTGGCTAATATGTTTCCTTGTTTAGATGTTGACTGGCTCCTTGAGTTAAGGACATAAGCATTTCTTTTGAGGAGTCTTTGAATGGCAGGAAAGAGTGGTTTGGTGGTTAGAAGTACTGCCTCACAGCAAGGAGGTCCTGGGTTGAAGTCCACCAATCAGCTAAGGCCCTGAGCAGCTGCATAGAGCCTGCATGTTTTCCTTGTGTAGTCCAAATTTAATTGGTGATTCTAAAAAGTGTAATAGTGAATGGTTCTCTGCATTAGGCCTGTGACAGACTGGTGACCCGTCTAGGGTGTACCCTACCAATTGCAAAATGACAGCTGAGATAAGCAGAAGAAGAATGGATGGATTATCTGAACACCATATCGCCTCCTTGTATTATGTCTCTTATTTAACTTCCAGAATAAGAAAAGCTTTTCAACAGTCAGTCAAATTCAGCAAATATTTTGAGTGTTTTTTCCCCATGTTCAACTGGTGATTCTACACACACCTTTTTTTTTACGTCTCAGTGATCATTAAAATTAAAGTTCTGATGCAGACTGAACCACTGCTGTGACCCCTTGGGGAAATACATGGGAGCAGCCAAAGCTGCTTTTTTAGATAATGGTTTCAAAAAAGCCACCCAAATAAGTTCCTGGAGGTGTTTCAAGATGGCCATCGAGTGGCGAGACTTGCTTGTAGGAGGATTTCAACCAAACATCCAATCTGTCCTTTTTTAACAAATAATAATTCAGTCTTTGCTCAATGAAGCCAATAAAGGTTAACAAAACCCATAAAAGGTTTCTGCAGGTTCCCACCAACTCCTCACCAAAACACCACTTGTGCTGTTTTTCTTCTGAGCAAAGTCTCCTTCATTCATGAGAAACGCACTTCCTTCTCCCAGCCATTTGAGCTTCAATTATTTCTCTTGCCCTTACACCAGTAATCACAGGAAATGACACAGCTGTGTACATAATGCAGCACCTTGTGACCGTCATTGTTGTCTACAAGATGACAAATGTGCTTCAGTTGCTGATTAAAGTCAAGGTCAAATGTATCAGAAAACATCTTGTTCTGATGGTTGCACCACAGCAGGTGCATGCTATTGGCTGTTGGCTTGTGTTAAAGCGTACATATATGGCGCACAAATGCGCACACATTTCTCTGGAGGATATGCACATAATATGTAGACAGAAAGAGAGCGAACATATGGGTGTGTTTACTCTAAGCTGGCACTGTGCAGTTCTGCAGCATGACATAAACACTTTGCATGTGTGTTTTTAATGCAACATCCTTCTTTTCCTCGCTCCACTATGCCCCCCAGCTGTTTGTCATATTTTTTCACCTCCTCTAATTTTACTTACTTATCTTCCTCCTCCTCATTTCTCCTTTATCCAATCCTCCTCTCATTCTGTTTCATCCTCTTCTTCACCTCCCACTGCCCTCTATCTCTCTCTCGCTCTCTGTCCTTTCCTCTCTGTCCTCTTCTCAATCTACCCCTTCTACCCCTTTATCATTCGATGGGGGAAGCAAGTAAGAGCGGCAGATTTACAAGAGCTGTCACCTCCACTTCTCTCCATCTCTTGTTTCCCTTCTCCTCTCTCTCTTTCCTCCATACTATCTCTACCTCATTCGCCCCCAGAGATAATTAAAGAGACCACTAGTAATCCCATCCAGCCATGCAGGACTGGGCAGTGCACCAGAGCAGTCACGCGCACACACACAGAGACACACAAACACACTCATGCATGCACAAGACTGCAGCATGTGGCAAGTTGTAAGCAAAAATGTGTGAAACATAAAACCTCAGTATTTGCGCACATACTCTTTAAGGCAAAAGTACATAGGGAACACAGACACACACAGAGTTTCTCAGCCCTGTCACATGCCAAGAGGCAAACAACCAATTGACCTAGTTCATTCAAACCTGGCAACCAAGATGAAGGCAACTGGAATCAGAGATGGATGTTTGGATGGGAAAATGGTTGCGTGGCCATGACTATGAGGCATTTTTGATAAAGAAACAGAAAATTGGAGAAACTGGAAAATAATTTAAGACTCTATAGATAGATCTAAAACAGACAGAGGTGAATGAATGTGAGCTAAATCACAAATGAATTGAAGCATAAACAGAAGAGTGGATGGAGGGAAGAGATGGATTAGATCCATTGCAGATGAAGAGATAGGAAGAGTTGAAGATAAATGGATGGAACAATGGCCCAAATGGCATCACTATTCTGGATAAATAGATAATGAATGTAGCCTTGCCAGGATGGATGGATAGATTGAAAGATGGCTGCACAGACCTCGGAATATAAGGATGAATGGAAGGATGTTAAAACGGGAACATAAGTAGAGACAGTTTTAAAAGATGTGTATGGAGGAAGAGATGGATGAGTTGCTGGAGGGATTAAATGATGAAAGAGGGGCATATCAATACAATTTAGATCAATAGATATATAACAGAAGCTTGGAGAGATGGATGATACAACTGGATGATACAAAAGAAGGGAAGAAAAAGCAATATCAGATAGACTAATGAAGGACTATAAGAATGGATGGAAGGATTTTGGGGGGTGCATGGATGGGATAAGTCTGAAAATGACACATTTGGTGGCAGAAATTGGAAAAGGGAAGGGCACCAGAAAAATCCAATTTAGACAAACCAGTAAGAGAAGAGGTGAATAAATGGAAGGAAGTCAGCAAAGGTTTGAAGAGAGAAGGAGAATGATGACCGGATGGAGAGATATGTTTATGCAGGGGCAAAATGAATGGATGCATGGATGTGATATCCCAAATATGACAAATTCGATGGCAGAAATGAGAAAAAGACAGAAAAGCAACACAACGTAAACTGAGTAAGAGGTGGTGAAGGATACATTCATACGGGGTGAACAGAGGGATGCATGGGCATGAGATGACACATTTTGGGATGCTGAAAATTCAACCAAAATTGTACAACAGCAATAGACAAATCCACAGAAAGATGGGTAAATGAACAGAGGCTGACCAAATGTGTGCAGGACAAATGGAGGAAACGATGCATGAGTGAAAGGAGTCCAGTCAGGTGAGGTATGAGTAATAGGTGGATCTAGGGTGAACAAATGCATGCATGGACACACTGAGCAGAGGCAGATAGCAAGATAAAGTACCTGTTGCCGATTTGGGTCTGTGCCTTCCTTTGGGCCGCCTTTGGGAATTGCCCATACTATTCTTCCTGTCCCAAAACATCACCGCCTCATGCCACCAACACACACTAAATGACTGACTGACTGACTGACAGAGATAGAGCAACGGACGAGGTGTGTGCGTCTCTTGTCTTAAAGCATGTGCAAGACGAGTGACAGCCGATAAGTGTGTGAGTGAGAGGGAGGACTGAGCGTCACAGCGTCACCGCAGCCGCCTGCATGCCTGTGATGTGTGTGTGTGTATGTGTGCGTGTGTGAGGCTTGGCATGTGATTGCAGATGAGTGTATGTGTGTCCTACACTACGTGTGTGTGTGTGTGTGTGTGTGTGTGTGTGTGCGCAGCATGGATGTGTGTAAGAGAGAAAGGGAGAAAGAAAGTGTGTGTAAGCAGCTGTACATATTTCAATGAAAGGTTTGATTATTGCTGCTGAGCGTGTGTGTGTGTGTGTGTGAGAGAAAGAGAGAGAAAGAGAGAGAGAGAACATCCGTTGTTTTGATTAGCTCTCAGCCAGTCGAATCCAGCCGCTGCTGTTCAATTCATAAAGAGCTAGGGAGAAAGCAGCCAATCACAAGCCAGAGATTGAGAGAGAGAGAGAGAAGAAAGAGAGGAGGAGAGAGTGTGAGAAATAAGGAAAAAAGAAAAGAAAAGCAGCTGGTGTGGAAAAGGAAAAAGTGATAGATTAGTCCACTAAGAGATATGTGACCAGAAAATTGAGAAGCAGGCTACACAGTCAAAAGTGTTTGGACACACCTGCCCCCATGCTGTTGTCCATATACTTTTGATTATTTTGGTGTGAGGCTGAGCAACAGAGATGAAATAAATGGAATCTATCACAAATTTTAAAACCCACATGCAGAATGCAATAGTTCAAGTAATGGCATGAATAGAAAAGTGGGAAAACACTAGGTTAAGCTGTCTTTACATTTCAACTGTTTCATTAAGTACACCTGTTCAACTGCCTGTAAAAGCAAGTATCTAATCAGCCAATCAGATGGCAGCAATTCAATGCATTTAGGCATGAAGACATGGTCAAGATGACCCACTGAAGTTGAAAGTAAGCATAAGAATGGTGTTTTAGGTGCCAGATAGGCTAGTGTGAATATTTCCGAAAATACTGATCTGCTGGGATTTTCCCACACATCTATTTCTAGAGTTTACAGAGAATGGTCTGAAAAAGAGAAAATATCCAATGAGTGGCAATTCTTTGTGTGAAAATGTCTTGTAGATGCCAGAGGTGTGTGGAGAATGACCACACTCCTTTGAGTTGATACGAAGGCAACAGTAATTCAAATAAACACGTGTTAAAACTAAAGTATGCAGGAGAGCATCTCTAAATGCATAACCTGTCAAACCTTGAAGCAGATGGGCTACAGCATCAGAAGACCACATTGGGTGCCACTCCTGTCCGCTGAGAGCAGGGAACTGAGAGTACATTTCCCAGAGGTTCACCAAAATTGGATAACAGAAGAGAAAGGAAAAAAAAAAAGGAAAAAACTTTGTCTGGTCTGATGAATCGTGATTTTTGTTACGACATTCAGATGAGAATTTGGTGTAAACAACATGAAAGCAAGAAGCCATCCTGCATTGTATCAATGGTTTATGCTGCTGGTGGCATAATGGTGTGGGGCCAGAATTCACATGACAGAAGACAGGAAAAACATTGCTTGTCTTGAGTGTCAATTTCTGCTGAGACATTCAGATTGTACGGTCAAAATTTGGCATAAGCAACATGAAAGCAGGGATCTATCCTGCTTTGGCTCAGGCTGGTGGTGTAATGGTGCGTCAGATATTTTTATGGCACACTTTGGTTACCATAGTACCAACTGAGTATCTGTTAAACACCACGGCCTACCTGAATATTGGTGCAGACCATGTCCATTCCATTATGACCCATGCGCACATGTTCAGATGCTGTCAGTTTAAAAGCAAGGATGAGTAATAGTTAAAGAAATCACCATTAAGCTTTTTCTCAAACACTCCTCTACCAACCTTTGTTTACAAAGGTTAAAAGGTATTAAAGTATTACAGTGTTACTGTTTCCTGTCCACCTGACACAAAGTCAGGTGTCCAAAACTTTTAGGCCATAAAGTATAAGTGTAGAGAGAGAGAAAGAGAGAGATGCAGAGGTGGAGGGAAGGAGAAAGACTTCAGGAAAGGGTGACTGGTCAAAAGAGATGAAAAAACGAGAGATGAAGACGGTGAAACTGGGTGGGCTCAGACCGGGGGGAGAGAAATTGAAAGTGAAGTGAGCGGCACCGGGAAGGATATTGAGCTGGTAAAGGAGTGAAAGAGAGAAATGGGGAGAATACAAAATGAGGAGAGGATTTCTTTTTTATTTCTTTCTCTCTTACCCTCTTCCTACTTCCCCACCACATCTTCCTTCCCTTTTTCAAGTCAACAAACTGATCTTGTAAAGCACAGGTTACTCATACACACACACACAGTCAGTATTTAATGCATAAAATAATCATATAGACTTACAGCTGTACAGATAAGACAAGGTCACACAGACATGCTTTTGAAAGGACTGATTTGCAAATTCATTTTCTACCCAAGACACATCAGAATCAGAATAATAAGTGTAACATGACTACCTCATAATACAAAGGACTTAAAAATCAAAATAAACTTGCATTTGAGTCACTGAACACTTAGAAAATCCACTTTTTCTGCAATGTTGACATTTTTTGGCAACATCTGTACTTCTTAAGCTTGCTAAATATTACAGCAAACATGTGGGTGTGATCAGTTATGACACTTAATAAAAATAAAAGAAGCTAGAATCAATACTTACATTACAACAATGAGACTATGTGATACTGAGAAATTTAAACAATATGAGGTGATTGTGCAGCTCTGCTTGGCTTTTCACAGCTTTCAGCTCATTGTTTAGCTGTCCAGCCCATAACTTTGCTTTGCTGGTTCATTCTCACATATGGTCCCAAGCTCTGGGTAGTGCCTAAAAGAATAAGATCACAGGATAAGCAGCAGAAATCAGCTTCCTCTGAAGGGTGTCTCAGTAAGGGGTCCCTTACAGATAGGGTGTGGAACTCAGACATTTGGGAGGGACTCAAAGTAGAGCTGCCACGCCTCCACATTGAAAGGAGCCAGCAGAGAGGGTTTAGACACTGGACCAGCATCTGACCGGTATCTCACTTCTGTGAGGCCTTAGTGGCCCTCCAAAAGAGCTGTAGGATGTGGCCTTGGAGAAGGAGGTCTTGCATGGTTGCATAGACTGATGGATGAATGCACATGAATGCATGGATGGATTTTTTTTCAAATCCAAAAACAGGTCACTAACCATTTGATGACTTTGTGGTGGATACTTACATCTTTTATATACAGTCTGTGACAGCAAAAAGTCCAGACCAAGCGTCTGTATGTGAAGTGTTGAGACTGAGAACAAGATGACTCAGCAGTAGCTGGAGACCAGAAACAAAGGTAAAAGCAAGGGAATGCTGGACTGGATTCATCGGGAGGACTGAAACACAACTCCAGATGAAAAGTAATGTTGCCCCACAGTTGCTGCATGTGTTAACAAGTAACTGTCAGTCACAGCTGAATAGAAATCTTTTACTGAATGACTCAACTAAAACGAAAAAAATCTCAATGGACTTTGCAACTGTTAATCAATCAGCTCATTGTTTCTGCTGAATATCACTTCATTCTGTGTAAATATAAAACTAATAATTAACAGTGAAAAGACCGTGGTGTGTTGGAAACACCACTGAAGGTAAACGAGACAGACAGTCCAGGGTTTGTAGAGCTACATATTACATCTTTGTTGACTTGAGCAAAAAATGAAACAAACAAAACAATCAGACCACCAGACGCACATATAAAACACACACAGAGAGCCTGTAAGTCATTTCCATTTGGAAGAAGCAGAGAGTAAAGAGCACTGGAGGCTGTTCTTGTCCTAGCATCTTGTCTGTCCTTTCATATCCCAAAACTCTTCTCCTCCTTGTCTCTTCATTATATTTTATCATTTCTGTCCATCTATATAATTTACATACGTCTTGTAATCTTATTTTCCCATCCAGTTTAACAGCTTAATTAAATTCGATATATTTCACATAATTTATATCCCAGGAATGGCCCCCCAGTCATTAGACACAACAGAAATTAATGCACACTGTACAAATCGGTCTCTCTCTCCGTGTCCTTACATTGATCCGTTACAATGAGCTCACAGCCTGATAAATCTACCCCATGCTTTCTCCTCTTCCTCCTCCTCCTATCCTGCTCTGCTCTGTCACCTCTCCTCCTCCTTTTATCTGCTGCATCACACATCCTGACAAAAAGCTGACAGAAAAAGGTGCTGAAGAGCTGTTCTCCAAAATATTACCTGTCTGTAAAACTAGGTTTAGTACAACAAATTACTGCCTCGTATTTGGGTTATATGTCATTTAAACCTTTTTAAAGAGTGATGAAAATGGTTACCAATTAATCATTAATTAAGGCCGTTACAAAAGTGATATCACCATATGCCATATGCCAGTTATTTAGTCATGGGATCATCAGAATATAGATGGCTATAAGATAAGACACACGTGATAAAGTGTACTTTTTGATAAATAATGTCAACCACTTAGAGGCTACTAGGTTTTACTTGATACATTATCATGAAAACATTTCAATAAAATCCTGACTGACTGCATTTATGTCAGCATGTTGCAACATCCAGTTTGTTCACATTTATTTCTCTGCATGCTGATACACAGATAAGACCAACAATGAGGAAATGAAGATGAGATTCCAGCACAATGACTTCCGCCCGCCTCCTTCCAGAGAATGGACTTTCCACAGCTTCACTGGAATGTTTACTTGCACACTTGTGCCAGAAGCTATCACAGCACTAACAACCCGAGCAGTAAAACTGAGAAAAATGACTTCACAGCTCATCTCCTTCCCCCATAGGCACATTTTAGTAGATTATTTTCCACTTTATTAGCATCATTATTGCTGTTTTTAATGAAGAACATTGCATTTCAAGGGTGTACTGTAGAGTACATGATGCTTGTTTCTCTGCCTTGCAATTTACAAAGACCCATAGTCGGGGACTGAGGCTGAAATATAATGACACAGAAAATAAAAATGAGGGAGAAATGCCCATCAAAGCCTTGTACAACTTAAGCTTACTTACTCAAGTACAGCAAATCCTTACCAAAGACTGTATATAAAAGACGGACACGGCTTCCGGGTCTGAAAAGTGAAGGTTTCACAGAATTACCTCAAACCTGCATTCTATTTAAAGACCAGCAGGGGGCCACTTATGTAACACTTTCGTGATGAGTTTATGGGCTCAATCACTAGTTTAAGTTCTTGTGAAATAAAACAAGATGCTAATTTAGTATTTTATGGCACCCTTTAGTGTCCCAAAGGACAATAATGCAGAGTATGCTTACCCCGTAATTGACAAGTTTCTAGCCTTGGAGAATCCCTTGATTTCGCTGTCAGACCCACCCTTGTTTCAAAACACCAAGATGGTGATGGGACAACTTGACGTTTCACAGTGGGACTTTGCTAACCAACAAAGTGATATCACAGTGGCTACAGCCATCTTTTATATAAAGTCTATGATCATTATTTGTGAACATAGACTGTGTAGAAAAGCTGGATGTAGTTTCTGGATTTGAAAAGAGAAGCCAAGAGAGAAGTACCTTAACACTGTTATATGTAAACAGTAAACACTTTCCTGGTGTGATTATGAAATTCACTAACTAACAAAGTGACATCTTTGTCCATCTGTTATATACAGTCTTGAGATGCTTACTTGTGAATTAGATCATTTAATGCACAGAAGAAAAAAGATATAACCAGAAAATACTTTTCCTTCAAATGTTACCTCCAAAATCACTTAACCTAGGGATGAACTGAAGTGGTCAATCAGATCAGTGTCATACTGACTGACTGGCTGTTGGCCAAATGTGCAGCTCCACTTCAAATACATTAAACTCTTCTCTGATGTGCACTTCTACATGTAGCTGTTACCACTTTCTCCAAGTGCTTCACAACAAGGGGATTTCAGTGAGGTGGCATTAACTTGTCTAAAAAGTAAACTTCTTATTAACATGTCTCCTAACCAAAATGCCTATATCAAGGTATTAGTCCTTACATTCTGATAAAGCAAACAAGAACTTATCAGCAGCAGGAGACATGCTGGTGTGACAAATCTCTGTCAACAAGTGTAAAGTTTAAAACAATACCATGAAAGAGCTGCAATGTGCTATTTTAGCAACAGTCACTGACATGAAATGAATAAATAAAGCTAAAGACAGGTGAAGTGGTCATATAAATTTAAGAAAAAGCATGTGATTAAATCAGACTTTTTTAGCACCTTCTGATCAGCCTGCAAGAGAGACGTGGGCCCACCTGACTCCACTCACTCCTGTTGCAAGTGGTGTGCATGATTCTGTTTAAATAAACCTATAAACCTGACAACAAGGAAAATAAAGAGAATGTATTATTCTGGGAGAGAAAAATGAAGAAGAGCAGCCTAGTGTATCCAGCTCTGCTGGCCATGACATGACCATTTCATAAATGCACATCTGGAAGTCAGAGTCAGGACACTGTCAGTTGACTTATCAGTGTATCTAAAAGGCTGACGAAATGCAGAAGCTAGCAGTTACAGTATTAACATTGAATAACCAGTCAGTTTGGTCTTGGGCATTGTTACAAGTTCTCTGCCATTTCTAGAGTAATGGTTTACCTGTTGTTTTATAGGACAGCATTAATGTAGTGATATGAGGGGGGAATCTTTGTATCTAAATGTATCTTTCTCTGTACATAAATGATTACATTTACATATAAAAATGGCCTGAGCAATATTTCTCCAGGATTTCTGAATATTTTTTCATGTTTTTCTTTGGATATTGGCTGTTTTTTTCACTCCTTTGCATTCCAGTGACACTGGCATGGTGTGCACTGTATCCCAACAAAAAAATCTGAGGAACCTGATCAGGTGGAGGATGGAAGAATTAGTGGCAGGCCTAAACACTATCTGCAGCAGATGAACAGTCTCTGAAAGTCACGTCCTTAAGAAATATTAAAACATCCTACAAAGACCTAAAACCTGGCGGGTGCAGCTGCAGATGTTACTACAGCTCTGCACATCACCCTTATTCTTGAAGATTGGTACCAGTGCACTTCTCTATTCCTCGGGCATTCTCTCATTCTCCAAGATCGTATTAAACAATCTGGTTAAAAAGTCCACTGCTCTCTCTCCTAGACATCTCCATACCTCCACAGGTATGTCATCTGGACCAACTGCCTTTCCACTCTTC
>VUQH01005130.1:9269-20397 GCA_015106775.1 Etroplus canarensis | reverse complement strand
GATGCTACTGGTATCACAGACAAACTTAAGCAAAGGTGTCCTAGCATACTGCTGTGGCACTACTGAATTTTAACAGATAACAAGGTTGGCACTTGGAGGTTAGGGGGTGGTAGGTGGTAAGTCACAGTTTGTCAGTCATTAATTTTGTTTTTAGTTTCCTGTTTGGGAGTTTTGTGCATTGCACTATTTATCTTTGTTCTCACTTTCAGTTTTGTTTTTCCTTCACTAACTAGTTAGGTTTAGGCTCCAAAAATTGCTTGGGTAAGTTCAAGAAAATGTCTTGGTTTCACTTAAGGTAAGCCCCTTCACAAGTTTACACTTACCCAAAATGTTGAAATGTGATGCCAAAGTGTCCTGTGTGTCACACTAAATATGTAGATATTTAATATTTCATGCCCTGAGAATGAGAATAAGCTGTTCTTAAACCTTTAATTGAAGCATTCTCTGGTGGATACTTAGGCTGATTCGATCTACTCTTCAGAGGCTTTTTCAAGTGAATGAGCTTGCAGCCATTGTTGACCTGTTAGAGATATTACATTGCCTTAAGACATCTGCTAAACATCCATAACTAAGAAGCATTGTGATAGTGAGAAACAGCAGTAAGTGTTATTCTGTGCAAAGAGTGCTTTCTCTACATAAAATCATAAACTGAAGGTTTTTAAGTAGGCAGTAAATATTATTTACATTTTGTAGAAACTTGATCAATTGTGTCCAAAGCATGCCTAAGCAAGTGTCCATACCATGAGAAGATAACCACCGAAGGTGTATCTAAGCAGGCTAAGATTTAAAGATACTGCAGTTTATTGAACCGGATTGGTCTGCACCAAATAAACCCGACCAAAAAAAGTAGCACTCAATTTCTCAGAGATATGTTCCACCCTCTGATTTGAATTTTTGAGGAGGGAAATTTATCCCAAATTTCAAAGCTTTGTAAGAACTGCCGGTATAACAAACTGCCAGGGAATTTACTCCACAGTCACCTAGGATCAACTCCATTAATCATCTGCAGAGGCACTTGAAGCTTGACTAAGCCAAGCCTTTGTCAGCCTCTTGGTAATTTTTTAGACCATTGTGAAGTGAGGCTGGAATAAAATGGGTTATGCACATATGTGTGGACTTGAGTGCATGTGGTCACAACTGAGGTCAACTTGACCCTTGAATTGTTAACCTCATATATTTCATTCATAATAAAAATGTACTGAGTTTTAAACATTTTCTAATGCACCACCCCAGTCTTATGGGCGATGTTTTTTATGAATACAATGAAGTGAAAGAGTATGATACAAAGAATAAAACAAGGAGACAAAGCAAATGCTTTCAATTGCAAATCAAAGTGATGTGAAATACGATCTTTTGAAATTGCAGAGACACAAGGACAATCAGAAAAAGAGAAAGAAAACAACAGATGGTGAGAGAAAGGGGAATGACTGTGAGAGGATGCCAAGGGCAATAAATCAAAGAAACAGAAAATAAATAACAGAAAATGAGGAGGGAATTAGAACAGAAGAAACTAAACATCACTCAAGGTCTTCTCAAAGTAACATCTCTCAACAGCAAGTGCATCTGCCACAGCAAACTAGGACCTCAATACCAGCTTGTTGAAGCAGATGGATTTCATGAAAGGGGAAAAAAAATCTCTTGTCAGTAAGAGTTAACAGTGAGTAAGCATCTTAAGCGCTTGAGCAGTTTTCAACTGGACCTCTTTTACAGGTTCTTGAAGATGTTTCACCTCTCATCCAAAAGTTTTCAGTTATAAAAGCTGATGGGGAGACCAAGGTTTTTAATGTCTGGGAGGGGGTCCTGAGAGTCACTAACCCACCCTGTCATCATGTAAGTTGTTAAGGTCACATGCGCCATGGTGGGAATTACTGTGTTACATTGCCCCAAGCATGTTCTTCAAATTACGCCTTGTATTTAATTTGATATATTTATGTCTTACATAAGTACTAGTTCCAATCCACTAATATATATGGTAAAAATGTTAAAACTGTTCAATAAGGAGAGATCATTTGACAAATGCGAACATGATTTGAGTAATTAACTATTGGTCATTAAATTCTGAT
Source organism: Etroplus canarensis (assembly GCA_015106775.1). Taxonomy (NCBI): domain Eukaryota; kingdom Metazoa; phylum Chordata; class Actinopteri; order Cichliformes; family Cichlidae; genus Etroplus; species Etroplus canarensis. Next base: position 18,334 of record VUQH01005130.1, on the reverse strand, counting down.
AAAGTAACATGGCACAGAGTCCAACAATGGCAGGAAGTAGGACAGGAGACTAGAGATGAAGCAGGTGAAGATTTGGAAATAGGATCTGAGTGACCATGATGAGGTGGAGATGGGGAAGAGGCAGGCAGCAGAATGACGAAGAGCATTAAGATTTAAAGCACAAAGAACAGGCTGATTGGCTAACAGAAGGAGCCAAAGAAAATTATTGGATCAGAGTGATGACAAGAGAACTGAATTTGACAGTGCGGGAAACTGGAAGTGATGTAAAGAATAGTCTATATGCCTGAGCACCTAGGATTGTAGGCAAATGAATGAATTCAGATCATCGTTATTGAACTTGTACATGAGCATCATTTAGTGGAATGTGATCCTTGCAAAAGACAACTTCTTCTTCTTCTTCTTCTTCTTCTTCTTGCTGCTGTCATCAGGGGTCACCACAGCAGATCATCTGCCTCCATCTTGCCCTATCTCTTGCATCCTCTTCCCTCACACCAACCCTCTGCATGTCCTCCTTCACTACATCCATGAATCTTCTCTGTGGTCTTCCTCTTCTCCTCCTGCCTGGCAGCTCCATCTTCAGCAACCTTTGTCCAATATATCCATCCTCCCTCCTCTGAGCATGTCCGAACCATCTCAGCCTTGCCTTTCTGATATTATCTCTCAACCTGAGCTGTATAGACAGTGTGTATTTTACACATATTTAAAACATGCAGTTATATCCTTTTACATTAAGTAAAAAAAAAACAAAAAAACATAATTTACTTTATTAGACTTAACAAGGCAAAAAAAGTGCCTCAAAACTTTGTTTTTGCACTAAAAGGCAACCCTGTTGGAGTCTTGGGTTTGATGTAAGTAAAAATTTCACACTCTCTTAGGACTGTTTTGGTCTTTACCAACTTCAGGGTAAAATAGCTGGCTCCATCACATTAATTGGATAGCTCCTAGCTTTGGCAGTGATTTGGTGCTGGTGGGTGGGTATTACACTGAAAATAATCTAATGAGAGCAGTGAGAGTGAATCAAAAGAGGAAAGTTGTGGCCCATAAACCAATGCAGGTAAAATGCTCCATAAAACAGAGGTTAGTCCTCTTTGGGGAGTTTAGGTAGGGGTGTTGCATATTATATTCATTTGGAAACTATCAGTTAGATTTAGCTCTGAAGACAAATCGAGCTGGTGACCATATTTGCCTCACACAGACATTAATAGAACATAAAAACATACAGTCTAATAAAAAATACTTGTGTAAATTTCATAGTCATGGCATTTAAATGGTAGAAATAGCCACTGTCAGACATAGAAATCATCATTTTGATGAAATCTTTGACCTTTTAAACATAGACATTTATCAGCCAATGCTGGTGCTTGCAAACTACTTCGATTAGCAAGTTGGTAAAATAAATGACTGTTAATTTGGTTGCTGATTGGGACATCAAAATTTATTTATTTATTAACCCATATTTAACCAGGTAAAACTCCCTTGAGATTTACAATCTCTTTTGTGATGGAGACCTGACCAAGACAGTGGCAAAATAAAAGTCACACAATTAGGACAGTTAAAAGAAGACAGGTCATGTAAAAAACCTTGCAACACAAAATGCTTCAGGTTCCTTTTGAGACTTATACGCGGGATGGTTTTAGGAATTTTAACGTTCCAAACAGCTGCAGTGGCACAGTGGCAAACACACTGACTGATATATACTTGTGAGGTGCATTAGTTAAAATTACATCAAGCAAAGATGATCTGTCACGATATTTGGCTGAGCAGGCAAACTAATCAACTGAGGGAAATTCAAAAGACTACACTGATTTTGTGGGTAATGAGATGTAGGAAATAACTAATCACAGTTAAGAACACCCAGTATAATAATTTTGTCATTGCTGAATCTTGAGAGTAGTGAGAGAAAAATTTGAAGCAGCGGGTGGTCTGTAACAACCTACCAACAAAAACTCTGGGTACCTTTAGTCACCTCAAGGTGTAAGACAAGAATTTTAAATTCTTTGTTAAAAGATTTGGAAAAAAACAACTTAGACGTTAAACTTCTTTTTATATAGAGGACAACACTGCCCCCTTTACTGGGATGATCTGTGCAGAACACACTGTTCCCAGTAATGCATACTACTTCTTCAGAGACAGACTTATTTGATCAAGTTAAAGTTTGACCAAATATTCAACAAATCCACTTCAGGGTAAAGACTGAACATATATGTTCAAAAAACAAGCCCAGACCTAGATTTAAGATGAGCTGGAGTGATCAGGATTTGGCTGTACTTTCCCTGACATTAAAGGCAGTTTAATTATCAATGATTTGCATGCCCTGGATCTTATGAAAACAGAGTTAGTCAAATCTGTAATAAAGCTGTCGCCATTGTTCAGTAAAAAAGTCCAAGCCCAGAGTTGAGCCACACAATGGTGTTCGACAGTTCAAACCTGAGGAGAAGGAGGGCGTTCCATAATTCTGAAATGAAGCAACGGTATCAGGTTGGGTTTTACCCATGGAGATCACCGGGATCATAAACAACAGCAGTGCTGTAAAAAAACCTCATATTTGCACAATGAAGTAGTCAGTCTACTCACAATTAATTGTAGCAAAAATGTCAGATAAAGAAGTCCTCGCCAGGCGCATTAGAGAACAGAGGGGCAGCAATACATTCGAAGTCCAAATCAAGCAGGAAGGATCCAACCAATCCGTCAGTCAGAAGAACATGATGGCAGTCACTCCACCGGTAATCTACAGGCAGAGAAACATGCTGAACTCGACCTGAGCAAGAGTGGCAGCACCAGCCAGGAGGAGGAAAACGGCCGGCCCAAAAGGCCGTCAGCAGGTTCAGCTGCTTAGTGGCTAGCTGGAACAAGCTAAAATATATTTCTTCTTGATCCTTATAATAAAACCTAGAATTTACAGATGGAGCGATTGGAAAGTTCAGTAATCATAAAACAAAGACTGTCGATGCACACAAACACTGATCACTCAGAGGACAGGGCAAAATATCCACCAAAAAACAGACCTATAATGTACTTGCTGGAAAAACTGAACAGCAGACTCTGTTGTGTGTCTTTTAGTACCAATGAATGTTGAATGAGATAAACTAGCATCCGCCTGTCACTCGAAGCGGCCACCCTGCAACTAATGCATCACTTTATGCCTTATTACAATTTAAACAGGTAAATAATATATAAAGAAAATTCACCCCCAAACCAGGGGAAATACAGACCAAATCGTTTTTCATATCAGACTGTAAACGTGTTTATTTCTACTCTGAGTCTGACATTTAACACAGGAGTCTGGAGATTTTCTCACTTTTGGAGCCAGAATCAAGTGGCCTTTTGAGATTCTGCAGTTTTTGGCTCTTATGCATCGGCTCCATCTTTCAGGCCCCAAAGGTTGCTGCCTGTTAAAACATTACGCTGAGCAGAATGTAATACTTTGTTTTTCTGTTTCACTACCATGGTATTTACCAGAAGCAAAAGGATGTGTTTGGGTAAAGCCTACTGATTCTAGTCAGAGAAGATATGACAAGCGATGTGGGGATAACCTCCAACAAGTCTTAATTGTCTTCACAAAGAGAACTACATAACTGTGTCACTTGTCCTCTGAAATTAGTGGAAGACTGGTTTATGAGGTTGAGATGGGAGGAAATATAAAACAGGTTATGACAATTTGAACACTTTTGAAAGGCCATTACTGGATCCATCATCTGCTATTAGACTGCTCATCACCACGGCTGTTAATTTTTGGTAATGACTCATTATTTGAACTTCACACTTCTATAGCCTTCTGACTTCCCCACTGCACAACCAGCACTGCTCTTTCTTTGGAATCCGAGCAGCTGTAGATGAGCTCGCTGACCTCTGATTGTTTTGGAAAACTGCCTGCACTGCCCTTTAGAAAACCAGTTCCAATTTGGCACTCTTATGCCTAAGGGAACGCAACTGCAAATCCTTACATCTGGCTCGCTATTACATTATTTATCCATGAACATACTACTTGGCTTGATGCATGTAAACAGGTACGATATCACCAACAGGTTGTCCATCAACAACGCGTGCCCATTTGAGTTCTTTTACCCTCATGAAAATGCCGTACTGCTGTGCTGAAATTGCCTCACCCTGGCACTGAAGGAGGTATGTCAAAATTGCTTGCCTCTTTCTCTCTCACTCTATCTCTATTGTGCAGTTTGCTGAAGCGTCCCAGACAGAACTCATCTGCACCTAAGGCCATACATGAGTGGACAGCAGAAGAAAAGAGTGAGTTTTTAATCCAATATTACGAGCACGGTGGCACTGCAGTGGAAAATTACTGGGTTTTTTGCATGAGGGAGATCAAAGTCATTGGCCTTATTCTGCCTTTGGTGCTTGGGATTAAATTTACCCTCTTTCCATGGACTCCTGATCGCCTGGCAACATCAAAGCAGAAAGCGCAAGCATCTGGTTCATCAGAGAAAACATTTGTCAACATGCTCACTTAACCAGGCAAGTCCTAAAAACAAGTCAAATTACCAAAAAGAAAAAAAAATTGCAATGGTCAAATAAATGGCTAGATATAAATTAAAAACTTTCAGCAAGTTGGCAGGAGCTGCCATTCAGTTGGCTTCTCCAAAGGCTTAGCAAAGATCCAGTTGGCAGCAGACTGTCTCTGCAGAGCACAGATGGATTAGAAACCGACAGTCCAGACCATGCTAGCAGGCGTCAGAATGACAGATGTGTCGCTAAGGCCCAACACATGCTTTATGAAGGTCTTGGATTAGCTAGAACTCTCCGGCATAGTGGGAGCTGTGTGCGCATTTCAGAGGATGCCATGTGAATCATTATGCCATCTCACAGTTTGGTTCAGTGAGGAAAAGTCTGGAATGCAGGAAAGTGTGCAAACACATTTCTAAACGGTCAATTCTTCATTTCCCTACAAATGAGTTCCTCATTTATCCACAACAGAAGGAACGGGCTTCTCTGCTGCATACATTTACACATATATTTACAGGCAATTTAATGTAATACTCACATCGACTTTACTGTTTTTCATAAAAAAGTAATGAATAGTCGAAAAATGGGGGGGGGTAGGTTTGCCTGAAAAAGTACCATTGCTCCGCTTTAAAAGGCAAAAGTCATTTAATTCCGATGTTGTGTGCGAGAGGTGAAATGAGTTTTTCTATCCTGTCATATGAAGCTGCTCGACTGTGGTTCAGGAAAGGTGCAGGGAGAGGAGTTCTGGTGAAAAAGTAATGATTTTAAATGGTCTGAAAATTGCAAATAGCTGTGATTTCAAACCCCAAACTGCCAGAAATATGGCTACCTGTGAAAAAACAAAATAGCCAGGGGAGGAAAATGAAACAAGACAAACAATGAATAAATAAATAATTAGGTAAATAGCCTGGGCTCAGCATAATATCTGTATAATTCCAGAGGCAGAGACACTAGCCAACATGATCAAAAGCAACACACGTGGCATTGCCAAGTGTGACCCATTGGATTTACCATCACTCATTAGCGGCGTCCTTTCTCATTAACCGACATCTGTATCTTAATTAGGCAAAGGAAGACAGAAATAGATGCAGGTGGCTGTCCAGGTCTGCTACTTAAGCATCCAGGCAGCGTTTCCTCTCACCTTTATTGGAATTTTTAACAACTTTTATATAGTACATGGGGCAGTGAACAGCAGTCCTGTTTGGATTGCTAATAAGGCAGCGCTGCTGCTCCAGTTTGCCAGGGCTTTTACTGGAAAGTGACTTCAAAGCAAAACAGCAGCGTCTTCAGTTTTGCTCGATGCTTTAACCCTCAGGACTCCACACTGTTTTAAATTCTTGATCTTGGCCCCCTTTCCCCTGTGAAATCTGGCTACAACCCTGTCAACATTAAGCTCTCTTCCACCGCTAATTCGGCCTCCATGTGCAACTCAGTTTCAAACACCCCTTCCGTATAAATCATCTGATTTCTCAAACATCAGTGACAAAAGGGCTTCTTCATGTAGCTAAATGATGTTCATTTTTTCATTCTGGGATTTTCTTATGTTTTGGAAAATGCTCAATAAAAGCCTCTACACAGGCTGTGTAGAGGCCAGTGTTGCATGGCATAGGGAGACATCCAGGCCAAGACTTCCTGTTTTCTGCACTGGTTTAAAACTGTATGTGTATTAAAAGTTAATAAGCTAAGAAGAAATAATAAATAAAAAGATTCCATATCTTCAAATAAATTCGAGCCCAACAACAAAGGCCTGCTCAAATGTGACTGGGGAAAGCTTTCAGTGCCATAAATATTGGCCCTTGCCTACAGATTTTGCATCTATATGAAAATAACAGTGAAGAGAATTGAGTTCACTCAGACATGTAGACATTGTTTAAGAGGATCTGCTGATGTTGTAACTGAGCACCAAAACATGGATGACAGATTCTTTTTGTGACTTTGAATATGGCATGGTTGTTGCTTACAGACAAAAAAGTTTGAGAACTTTGGAAGCTGTTGATCTACAAGGATTTTAATACACAGTAATAAGTAGAGCTAAAAGAGAAATGTCTACAAAAAGATAGCATCCAGTGAGCAGCAGTTCTCTTAGTAAAGATGCCTTGTTTAGAAGACAGAGAAGAATGGATAGACTGGTTCAAGGTGATAGAAAGGCAACAGCTGCTCAACATCAAGGTATGCAGAGGAGCTCTGAAGCAAATGGATGACTGCAGCAGAAAACCACATCAAGTGCCACTCCCATCAGCTGACAACAGCAAACTGAGGCTATAGTGGACTCACCATAATTGGACAATGTTAGGTTGTAAAACGGATACCTGCTTTGACGAGTCTTGATTGCTGCTATAACACTCTGATGGCAGGATCGGCAGTCAGTGGAATTACCATGACACCATGGGTCAGTCCTGCTCTGTATCAACAGTTTTGGATGGTGGTGTAGAAAAGGTTTTTCTTCACACTTTGAACCCCTGACTACCAATCATAGGCACAATATGAAGGATGGACGATACTAAAAATGAAACCTATTCATTAGTGCCTTAACCTGCATTCTTCCTAATTGTCAGCAGGAGGAGACTTCTCTGGTTGTAAAAAGAAGCCTGATTGTTTTGAAGTCTATAAGGAGACAAGCTTAACCTACTTCTCACTGTATTTATGCCCCCTGTACAAACCTTCCTGATCACTTTTTGCCTCAATCTCTAGTAAAGTCTTATTCGCAGTATGATCCTCACTTTGTAAATTATGATCCCATTAATATTAAAGTAGTCAATGAAGCATGTATGCATTAGGAAGTGGCTGCCTTGTGACTGATAAATCGCTGCCCATGTATGCGTCTAATTTTAAAAAGAGAAAATGGACAAAATGCTCAACTTTGAGATTTCACAAACAATGGGTGGCAATACAGTGATTACGCAGCTTATGGTTAGTAATGCTGCAGCCATCTCTTGAATGGCCTCCGGAGTAACCAACAGGAACAGGAGATTTACATAATGAATGTGCATGAACTGCGTAATGCCATTATGGACCAAAACCTGTGAGGAATATATCAGGCATCTTGTAGAATCTATGCCATGATGAAAAAAGCAGTTCTGAAGGCAAAACGGGGTTCAACCCATTACTAGCAAGGTGTAACAAAATAAAGCCACAGGTGTATATAATATCTTTATCATTTATGAACACTAAACCTTGAAAAAGTAATTCTTTACACAGCTAAAATAAGGAACCATTAGCCAGATAAGAACCTTTAAAATGGCATTTTTCTTTGTTAAATATGACATGACAGGTACTCTGAATTCTTTGTATCCAGCCTTCTAAATCTTTTGCAATGACAGTTAAATGAGAGAAACTGCTGAAAGCGTTCTCATTTCCTATTATAATTTTACTATTATTATTATCCATTATGGATAAGAAATAACTGATATTAATCAATTATATAGGCAGTTTGAGATATTGCAAGGTAGGGCAGATTACAGTGATGCTGAGCAGTGTAATTTGAATCCCAATATCATATTTCTGGGTGTTTCTTCAAATGCAAAAGCAAACTGGTTTTATGACATTTCCATTGGGCAGCTGGACCAGAGGAATTTAGTGTATAAAGATGTACTATTCAGACTTGTGACAGGTGTGTGAGTGTTAATTAGGAACAAATCTAAAAGCCTGCAGCATAGTTTGCATTAGAGCAGATGGGAGGTTTACAAGCTTATACAGGACAGGAGAAAATATGATTTATCACAGCAATGAGGATAATGGACTAATGGTCATTTGTTGTTTAGTTTATACAAGCTTGTAATTTTAGTAGTCTCATATAATACAGCATGAAATTATTATACTGAAATATGTCACCTCATAAAAAAACACACATGTAAAACAAAAAGATTTAAATGTTTCATCAAATACATAGTTACAGTCATGTAAAACAGTTTTCACAGGACTCTGTTATTAACGAAGTACACCTCATCTTTACATTGTTGCTTCAGTTCATTGAGATTTGCAGGCATCCACTTATGCACAGCACCTTTAATGTCCCACCACAGCATTTCAGTCAGGTTGAGCTCTGGGCCATTGCATTGTTGTAGAGTTGCTGCTGTGTTTGGGATCATTGACCTGTTTAACCTAATTTTGGCCAAGTGTTAGCTGTTGGAAAGATGGCCTCACATTTTACTCTAGAATACTTTGGTTTGCAGGAGTGTTCATGGTCAACTCAGTGACGGTAGGGTGCGAAGGTCCTGAGACTGCAAAACAAGCACATACTGTTACCTCTACACCAACATGCTTGATTGCCGTTTTGTGGTGTTTGAGTTGATATGCTGCCTTTGGCAGCACATTATGGCCAAAGATCTCCAATTTGGTCTTGCCTGTCCAAGGGACATAGTTCCAAAAGTCTTGTGGTTTGGTCAAATGCAACTTTAGAAACCTAAGCTGTGCTGCCATGTTCTTCATAAAGAGAAGGGGCTTTCTCCAGGCAGTCTTTCCAAACAAGTTATACTTGTTCTGTCTCTTTCGAATTACACTGTCATGAGCTTCAAAATTTAACATGCTAAATGAGGCCTGTAGAGTCTGAGATGTAGCTCTTGTTTTTTTTTTTTGTGTTTTTTTTTTTTCTGTTTTTCTTAGCCTTG
>VUQH01005128.1:0-11102 GCA_015106775.1 Etroplus canarensis | reverse complement strand
GAAGATGGAAAGAGTACTTTGAGGAGCTGATGAATGAGGAAAATGTGAGAGAGAGGAGGGCAGAGAGAGGGAAGATAGTGAATCAGGAAGTGCAGTATTAGTAAAGATGAAGTGAGGGCAGCAATGAAGAGGATGAAGAGTGGAAAGGCAGTTGGTCCTGATGACACACCTGTGGAGGTATGGAGATGTCTAGGAGAGATGGACAGGATTAGAAATGAGTACATCAGAGGGACAGCTCATGTTGAGAAGCTTGGAGACAAAGTCAGAGAGGCAAGGCTGAGATGGTTTGGACATGTTCAGAGGAGGGATAGTGGATATATTGGACAAAGGATGTTGAAGATGGAGCTCCCAGGCAGGAGGAGAAGAGGAAGACCACAGAGAAGACTGATGGATGTAGTGAAGGAGGACATGCAGAGGGTTGGTGTGAGGGAAGAGGATGCAAGGGATAGGATGAGATGGAGGCAGATGATCCGCTGTGGCAACCCCTAACGGGAACAGCCGAAAGAAGAAGAAGAAGAAGAAGGTCCTCAATGCAAAATTGTAAAAACTTTGAATATTCCATCATCTACAGTACATAATATCTAAAGATTCATAGAATTTGGAAACATCTCTGTGCACAAAAGACAACTGCGAAAACTGATAATGGATGCTCATGATCATCTGACCTTCAGACGGCACTACATTGAAAATAGTCATGATTCTGTCATGGAAATCAGTGCCTGGGTTAAGGAAAACTTCCAGAAATCATTGTCTGTGAACACAGTTTGGCATGCCATCCACAAATGGAGGTTAAAGCTCTATCATATAAAGAAGAAGTCATACAATATGTGATCCGTAAATGAAATCCATTTAGTCTAATCTGTTTAAAATGAATTGAGGGAACGTGAAAAAATGTTCTATGGTCAGTTGAATTAAAATTTGAAATCCTGTTTGGAAATCATGGACGTCAAGTTCTCCAGACTAAAGAGGAAAGGTACCATTCAGCTTGTTATCAGTGCTCAGTTCAAAAGCCTACATTTGTAATGGTATGGGGGTACATTTGTGCCTATGGTACTGGCAACTTGCCCATCTGGAAAGGCACCATCAAAGCTGAAAGGTATATACAGGTTTTACTGCAACACATGCTCCCCTCCAGATGAAGTCTCTTACAGGGAAAGCCCTGCATGTTTCAGCAAGACAATGCTAAAACGCGTACCACAGCTATTAAAACAGCATGACTTTGCAGTAGAAGAGTCTGGGTGCTGGACTGCCCTGCCTGCAGTCCAGACCTTTCACCAACTGAAAATATTTAGCACATCATGAAATGCAAAATATGACAAAGAAGACACAGGACAAGAACAAGGTCAAGGTGAACTTTATTATCTCCAAGGGGCAATTTGTAGGAAGCATCATGCTATCTCAACTTTTTGATACATATTGCTGCCATCAACTTCAAGTTGAGCTAGTGTTTTTCATGAAACAGTAAAATGTCTCACTTCGTGTCCTGACAACTGTCTTCAAAACTGCCATACTTGTCTTCCCATTTTGCTCTTCTTTGGTTAACCCCTGATCCATACATTCTTCCTATGTTTCTTTCAGCTTTTATTGGTACATTCTGTCTAGAATTCATTCAGCCTAAGTAACATCTCAAAAACTGAACTCAGACTAGACCCCCTTCCTTCTTTTCTCTCTTCTCATCCATCTGCCCACTTATATCCTCAGTTATCCACCCTCTATCCCCATCACCCCTGAAACAACATTCATCCATCTCTTTGTCTCTCTGCCCTCACACCCTGTGGTGAGAAATCTCCAATTTATCTTGTGTCCCTGTGTTATGCCTTCCCTTCTCCTCTCTGTACTCCTTCTATCATTTTGTCTATCCATCAAACCATCTACCCGTGAATGTACTGCCCTCCTCCCTTCAGTCTTAATAGGCTAACAAAGTTGTAGCACCAAAAAAGTTGTATGTATAAAATATTCCAGATCTTTGGACATCATAAGACAAAATTATTTCTTATGTAAAATGGTAATTTGTAAAGCTTGTGAATGAACTTGCTTTCTGGGCATGTCATCTTTATTGTGGTGACATATAAAACTGCATCAAATTTTATCATGCATGATAATTTAATGCTACTGAGCATGCTGTCAAATGAAACACAGAGTTGATCAGTAGCACAATGGAACAATAAACTGTGACAAATCCAGCAATGCATTGTTGCATAGGTGTTACTATGTAAGTATGTAGTTCTGCTCAGCATTATTCACCATTTCCATTTCCCTATATGCAACAAGCTCACATTACCCTATAGATACAATGCAGTGATTTATGGCGGAGTTATTTTCATGAATGGAATGTACTTTTGAGAGAAAAGTGCATATGTGTTTGTATTTGCATGTGTGTATGTATATCAGAGGTAAGTTAAAAACAAGACAGCTGTGTGATATGTTGATGGAAACAGCCTGGCAGATCTTTTAAATAAGGAAAAGTGAGGGGAGAGGAGTTGAAAGACAACTGCAAGAGCAAAACAGAGGAGAGTGCAAATGTACTAGACAGGAGAAACAGAAAAATAAGAGGGAAGACAGAGGATGGAGAAACAATGAATGATAGGCAGTCAAAGAAAAAAAAGAGAAACAGACAAATGCAGGGGCAAAAAAGCTGGTTAATGGACAAACCAAGGTATAGAGAAAGACAGAGACCAAAGGAGTGAGACGGAAATGGATGTGGGAATGAGATAAAGCAAGAGAGGCAAGGAAGATAAAGACAAAAAGAAGGAGGAAGAGCTGTCCATAATGAGTTTTGTCCTACATTCACAAAGGCAACATTAAATCATGCTCTACTAAGCAGCGCACACTGCCAATACAGCCAGGGTCTACACATTTTCTCACACATTGTAGAGTACTGTGACCTTCAACCCATTGATTCACTGTCTACACAGACTACAACATAAAATGTAGTTATTACCAATGTGGCGAGTATTGTCATACAGCTGAACCCATTTTTAATAACAGACATTCACTGAAAGAGCATAAAATTAAAACTGAACCAATAAAACCCTGTGAATGTTCTGAAAATCCAGCTGGGCAGATATATAGTACAACTATTTCCTAATAGCAACCAGAAACTACTCCTGCCCCTAAAAACAGACACAGAATATGACTGCTTGCACTATAGAATCCAGAAATTCTCCCAGTGCCTGAAAAACAGAACTCAACACTTCACATTCCAATGTGAGTGACTGAAATGCACATGAAAAACTGTTTACTAAGGCAGTGAACACATATGGTTACAAAGCTGCAAGAGAGGAAACCCTGCCATGTTTCTCTCTGTAGACATTTTCAAAGCCTGTCAGTCTAACAGTTTTATCTGTATACAAAACTGCAAAGAAAACTGAAAAGAAAAAATCCCCCTGTCGCCTACTTAATTGTGAAGAAAGTGTTCTACTTACTTCATTTGCCAGCTGTAAATATGGACCACTATTTAAGGAGGTAAATTATATTACGGTGAGCACCCAAGATGTTTTTATTCCAAGGGGTTTCACTTATGGTAAAAATCTGCATATCACACAACTTCAGCTTCCAAGAATTCAAAACACTCATTGAAGCTCGTTAAAATGAAAATCAGGTAAACCCTCTGACTTTGTTCTGACACAAGAAGGCAGGAAAAACAGGCCACTGGATTAGTTTTCTTTCAAGATAGGCAGGGTCGGATTTTATAACAGCAACAGGGAAATAGAACTTTTGTAACCATTTGCAAATATGAGTACAAAGGGGATGCCACTTTTTGGCCATCTTTTTATAGCTCAGTCTACACCAAAGAAGACAATACACCTTTAATCTTTTGTGATGTCTAGGCAAACTCCCTGCAGTTGAAAAACTCTTTTCTGTTAAATGTATGGGATGTCTTTTTGTGTGGAAACTTTTCAGAGTTCATAAAACCTCATATAGGATTTTAATGCTCTGTAATGATGGCATTGTCTGTTTAAAAAAAAAAAAAATTGTATTCTTTCAATATTTTCTGACTACACTGAGCATGTCATTCAGACCACTGCAACCCTGTTACCTATATTACCAAAAGATGAAAAAATTTTATAATTTCAAAGTTTACTTCCTTTATTTAGATCACTGAACTTATCTTGACTTTTACAGTTCATTACAATGCTTATAAAAAGTATTTACCCCCTTGGATGTTTATAAGGTAAAAAAAATGTTTTGGCATAAATATTCACCCCCTCTAAAGGGACTGACTTAATTCAACAGAAGCCCAGCTAGTTGATTCCAGCAGGGTCACAATTAGCTGCACCTGAGTGCAGCTGATGTGTGTCAAGTGATTGTAGTATAAAAACACCTGTGTCTGGGATGTCCAGTCTCTGGTTCATCAGTGTTCCTGCTACAATTGCAAAATGAGGACAAAAGAACACTCCAAGCAACTCAGAGAAAAGACCATTAAAAAATGTGAGTCAAGAGATGGCTATAAAAAGACCTCCAACTCACTGGACATCCCACAGACTTCAGGCAAATCCGTCATTACGGAATGGAAGAAGTATGGCACTTGTCTAAATCTGCCTAGAGCTGGCCGTCCTCACAAACTGAGTGACTGGGCAAGAAGAAAACCAGTGAGGGAGGCCACCAAGACACCTATGACCACACTGAAGGAGTTAAAAGCTTCAGAAGCTCAAATGGGAGAGACTGTAAATACAACAACTGTTGCCCAAGTTCTTCACCAGCCTAAGATGTATCTGAGAGTGGCATAGAGAAAGCCACTGTCAAAAAAAGCTCATATGAAATCGAACCTGGAATTCACCTAAACGCATGTGGAAGATTCCAAGGTCAATTGGAAGAAGGTTCTTTGGTCTGATTAGACAAAAATTAAGCTTTTTGGCCATCAGATTACATGCTATGTTTGGTGAACAGCAAACACTGCACATTACCACAAACACACCATCTCCACTGCGAAGCATGGTGGTGGCAGCATCATGCTCTAGGGATGCTTTTTAGCAGCAGGCCATGAAAGGCTTGTAAAGGTAGAGGTGAATATGAAGGCAGAAAAATATTGCCAACTTCTGGAGGATAATCTGACTCTGTCTGCAAGAGAACTACGGCTTGAGAGAAGATTTATTTTCTAGCAAGACAACAACCCCAAGCATACAGCAAGAGTTACACAAAAATGGTTCAAAGACAACAAGGTGAATGTTCTGGATTGGCCAAGTCAAAGTCCAAATCTCAGTCCAATCAAGAATTTGTGCCTGTACTTGAAAAGAGCTGTTCATGCCCGATTCTCATTTTTGCAAATTCTTGTCAAAAAAGCCAAATTACATTGAACATGATATCATTTATTAAAGCAATAAAAGGGTGAAACATCTAACTCAGGATTATTACCTTTTAAAGGAAAGGCATTGTATCATCTGTTCCTGAGAAAACGCCAGTGCTAGCACTGATTTGCAACCCTGTTACTTGCGACCCTGTTACTGTAATTCAGTGGTTGTCAAACCTCACCCCAGACAACCAGGTCAAAATGTGAAGTGAAACTAAGGTGAATAGGTATGATTTTTATATGAAAAAGAAACAAGCAAACATTTGCTGATGATATTGAGATGATGATATGCACCATTATTTAAGTAAAATTCAAAGTGGATCCTTCGTATCGTTAGAGATTGATAAAATTCTGGGGAGTGGGATGTGCATTTTTGTGCGGTGTGGGGTGTGAACTTTTTTCGGCTTCTGAAGTGGAGCATACCAAAAATTTTGAGAACCACTGGCATAACTGGAGTAACAAGGAGAGTAAGAGTAAAATATCTTGTATGAAGTGTATTTTTGATTGCTAAGTTGGACAAACATACTTTCTTTTATTATTGTTTTGTTAACCCTCTGAAGTTGACAGACACACCGGCGAGTTCGCATCATTTGGATATTATTTGGACAATGTGGCAGCCTCCAGCCAATGCATTAAAATCACATGTCTGATACGCGGGCAGGGGTTGCAGCACCAACACATAAAAACACAAGTTCGGTCACATGATGTAGATTCGTTGGTGCGCCTGTTTACTCCAGAGGGTTAATACATAACAGAACTTACAAAATATTACATCAATTTTTTAAGATTTTAGAAGCATTAACCAATTTAAAAACACTGCTAGCATGCAAAACCAGCACTCAACTCTAGAGTGTTGCATGACCAGTAACTATGGCAAAAGTAAATTGTTAGAATGTAAGTCTCTAAGATAAGAAGAAAAAAAATGCAAAAGATGGTAACAAGGCACAAAAAAGTCATTGGGCTGCATTATTTTTCGATGAAAATGCTGTACTTGCAGTGTAATTCTCAATATTCTTCAGCAGGCTTCAGCTGATCTAACTGGTCAAACAAAATTAATCAAATGGTAGAAGTCTGTAAAGCATAATTAGCTGTGCATAATTAGGTGGCAAGCTAATGAGTGGTAATCACAGCACTGTTCAGTGGTTCTTTAATCTTTTGCATGTACATTCCTTTCTGAGTCCAGTATGTAGTGGTACCTCCATGTAGCAGTATGCAACACTTTCAAAGATGATCATTTTTTAAACTGTACAAATATAGTTATTTGTTATAAATACTTGCAATTGCAAACATGTTGCTTTGCATCACTGATGTACATAGTAATGAATGACCTTTTTTTTCTTTTTTAGCCTTGTCAGCCACATATCCGTAACAGCAGTAGGGCTCTTTGTACAGTCTGTGGGAGTATGACTCCAGGCAGGTCAGTGGCCTACTGACAGCTATTCCCTAATGATCTCCCCATAGATGTTTCATATATGAAGCTACTGTAGAGATGTTTCACTTTTTTACCATTTGATTATTGATAAAAGATCAAAACTGAGTAAGGTGTTGGTTCGAAAAGCTGTTGAAACTTCTGAACACACTGTTGAGTGAATTCATTGAAATTCTGATTATACATAGCACCCTGCAAAACCCATGCTTTCATGCACACTGCCAATCACCCTCCTTTAACATTCAATCCAGTTTCCACATTCACATTTCAAAATCAGAAAAGCTAGAGAATGCACATTTCAACAGATGGCCATTAGTAGCTGAGGCTCTGAAACAAATCATTTGCTAAATTACTAGAAACTGCTACGTACTCAGAAGACTGTGAAAATAATAATAAAGGCAAAGAGTGAAAAAAATAATCACGCATTTCACTTTACTGGACCGCACAGCTTTTTGCCATTGCAGTAACTGTTCTCTGGAATTCCATCTGAAATTTCTCCATGCCATTCAGAGCTGCTCTCAGTTGCATAAGTGGAGTCTAGTGTGCAAGTCACATAATTGAGTAATTTAAAGACAGCACAGAGGAAGAATGGAGAGGTTGGAAGAAGAGAAAAATACATAGACCCTGGATACCCCTGGAAATGGCAGTTAAGGTCGGCAGTGGGAATGTTTGGGCGCGAGCTGGAGCATAACAGTAGCTTTATGAAAGCAGCAAAGTGCTGCAGGCCTCAGGGGAATACCCTCCACTAAGCTAGAGAGAAACACTCAGAGAATCACACACATAGTGTAAGAAGCACTCTTACTAAAAGAATAAACAGATTCATGCACGTGCTCAAGCACAAAATACTAAAAATAAACGTGCGCATGGACACGAAAATACACACAGGATGAAGATAGCAACCAAAACAAACATGTGCATATGCACTCACAACGCTAAAAAGGCATAAAATGTGAAGACTGGACAGTTATGAAAAAAACAGCCAAAAATCCCCCATGAAGTTTGGGAAACTGAAATTTTGACTTCAATCAATCATCAAAAAAGTTGCTTATTTCATTTAAAAATAGTGAAAATTTCAGCACAAATTCCCAACAAAACCCCTCACCTTGACAAGATCCATTGATTTCCTCAAATCCTGGCTGGCAAACACACTTCCCAATGGGCACCAGCCATTCTCCTTCTGTGCTGCAGTGCATCCGGGGAGGCTCGTATAAAGGCAGGGAGTTATTGACACAGTGGCCAACAACCTCTACCAGCTGCGAGGCTTCTGAGCCTGGGATTGTGTCAGGGAACTCAGCCAAGCTCTTCACCAAGAATGGACAGCGTTTGTAGAAAACCCGCACTGAGACTAAAGCAATGCAGGCCCCTAAATCCTGAAATGCCAAGTAGAAGCCTTTCCGGGTCAAAGGACCTAAATCGCGGACTTCGGTGTTGAGCTTCATCACACGGTCCCCGAGGTCCAGCTCAGTGAAGCTCTCATCAGCTGCTATGGTGTCAATTTTGATGTATCTGCTCTCCTTCATTGCCCTGTCCTCCTCCTCTGTCATTCCCATACCATCTCTCATCTCTACTTCCTCCATTTCCTCTTCATCCCCATCTGTTTCGTAGTAATACATATTAAAAGTCTCTTTGCAGGTCCCGACCCCCCCAGGCAGGCTGTTACAGTCTCTCAGGGTGAACTTAAGCTCAATAAATACCCTCTGGGCACCCTCAGTCAGGATCCAATTGGTGTGGAGCCAGTTGTTCTGGTTTTGCTCCATCACCCGGCACACTTGGTAGGTGTGGATGGGAGCGTAGTCCTCGTCTACTTCCCCAATTTCCTCCCACTGAAGAAGGAAAAGAAACGTTGGTGAAAAGAAATGGAAAATGAAACAAGTTCCTTTGATATGGTTGAATGCATTATGCTCCAATACAGGTCCTACATAAAAACTTAATTACAGTACAGAACATTTTAAAAGTATCAACATATAAAAAAGAAGCTTTAAACAAAACGGCTTTAAAATTTGCAATATATGACAGTATTTGGTTATTGATCTATGAACATGTATCATTTTACTAATGTAGCTGCTTGGAGCTAGCTATGCCTCCACCAGGCATTATGTTTTCAGGTTGTTCATGTGTTACAAATCTTACCACTACAGCAGCTGACTCATTTGTTGGATCTTTACCAAACTTTATGTGGTTAATGCTGCCTACAATGGGTAGAAGATTTGCTAACATTTACGAGACCAAAATTGACAAATACAAACATTTGCATTGGTCTTTTTATTATTTATTGGTGAAATGTCCATTTACTCTTACTGTAGGGTACACTTGGTGGTTGGGTCCCAAACTCTTGGCCCAACTGGTTTTTGCCTCACATGGATGAGTTTAGTCCTAAACTTATACATTCTGATTTATGAACATAGTCACTCTTTCCTGTGGCTATTACACTGTACAGCTCCTCCCTTTAATAACTGGACTTTCACCTATTTCCATGCTGGGTTTTCTATATTTTACTTCCTCAGCTCTACTGATATTCTTTACTGATATTTATGTATACAGCCTGTAACGTGAGTAATTTCCCCCCTGGGATTATTAAAGTATTCTGATTCCAATCTGTCACACACAGTACAATATTTTCATAATGTCTTAGGTCGAAGCATAAAGTACTATTATTTCCCAAGCTGTATTGAAGTACAGTACTTGAGTTATATTACATACTGATTTTCCACCAATGCTTACCATGGCACCATTAGCATATAAAATAAAAAACTGGCAAAAGATTCTTGGTAAGATTTTTATTGTTTCTAACTTATTCTTTTGATCAGGTTTATCTAAATCACAATTTTGGCAATTTCAGACAATTTAGACAAACCCGTCTAATGAAGCATGATTACATTTCTCAATGTAAGAAAGAAGTAAATAGCTCTGATATCACTATTAAAATTCTAGTATCATGCCTGCACTGTCTGAAAATCTGAAATTATACACATACAGAGAATTGGGCGCTGTGGTAATGCTGTAAGAATGAGCAATAGCAATGCCTTTTTGAAAGGATTAACTATGGTGTAGAAATTATAAGGAGGATGTGTGTGCACATGTGTGTATCAAGGTATAGATAGGAGAATAATCCTCATCACTTCCGCCTCATTTCCTCCTATTGCAACCGAGAGAAAAGAATGAGATGGTGTTAAAGGGGACATATGCATTTACCATCAGTGAGGGGTGGTGTTCTTGTCAGCAAAAAAAAGGATTTAACCCACACCTGTGAATTCATCTATAAAGCCATGTCTGTAAAAAGTGTCTGTGTGTGTGTGTGTGTGTGTGTCTGTGTTCATCTATTTCTGCCTCTGTATGTATGTGCATATATGTAAATTATGCTGTCAGTGTTCAAGTGTGTGTGTGAGCATATGCATTCATGCGTGCATGTGTGTGTGTGTGTTAGACAGCAGCATTAATTCCCTCTGCAGGTCTCCTGGGACATGGCTATTATCTGCATCACTAGCACTCTCCCATGGCTAATACAGGCGCTTCATCATGTCACTGTAATATGGCCAGAGGGACCAGACTATGATCTGGTGTTATGGCTTAATAGCCCATATTAATCAATCCTTGCTGTATCTGTTGTATACAACCCTCTGTCTTTATCTTCTCTCTCTCTTCTCTGTTCTCCATCTGTCTTTTTTCCACGTTCTCCCCTGCGTTAGTCTGTCTCCTTTGTTTTCTTGTTATAATTATTCAGTGTCTGAATCATCTGTTAATGGATGTTGGCGTTTTTTTTGCTAATGGATATCCTGTATTAAATGCACATGCCTTGGTGATTATGTGTCCACGCGCTTGTAGTCTTGCACTTGTATCTTGTGAGGATCAATTTCACTTTTTGTTCTTTTGATAGTTTTGAAAAGTGAGTCATTTTTTTTTGGGCCAAGATGGCACTGCGACGGTAGCGCGCGGCCACTCCAGAACCAAGGTGGTGCTTGTACCCCTGTGATTGACCATGTTCTGACCCGGTATTCGGGTGTTCAGGTGTTGTGGACGCCAGGACGGTGGCGTTCGTGTTCGGAGGTTCGAGGACGACCAGACGCCGTTGTAGCTCCGTCCACGGACGAGACTAACTGGCAATCCGGCGGTGTTGTTTTGCATGATCGCTAACTGACGATCCAGCGGCGTAGCTTTTTTTTTTTTTTTTTTTTTATGAACTGCCGGGCAGCGTCCGGGAGCCAAAGTTTTTGGTTTCCGCGGGGAGTATCGTCGCGGGACTGATGCTGCGGATTAACGGTTTCTGCGATCTCCGATCTTGGCTTGCTGTGTGGACCGGGACTTTGGTCCTCGGCGTCGCCTGATGCTGGTGGCCGGGGAAGAGGACATCGCAGGCGGGGTGTTGTGTCGGGCCGGAGGTGGGCC
>VUQH01005123.1:0-11906 GCA_015106775.1 Etroplus canarensis | reverse complement strand
AAATACTCTTCCTTCAAGATGACCCCTACTCCATTTCTCTTCCTACCTACACCATAGTAGAACAGTTTGAATCCACCTCCGATGTTCCTGGCCTTGCTTCCCCTCCACCTGGTTTCTTGCACACATAATATATCTACCTTCCTTCTCTCCATCATATCAGCCAGCTCTCTCCCTTTACTAGTCATAGTCCCTACATTTAAAGTTCCTACTCTCACCTCCACCCTCCTATCTTTCCTTCTCTCTCTCTGCATCCTAACACGCTTTCCCCCTCTCCCCCTCCTTGAAGGAGCCTCCTTCACATGCTAAAACACAACCAGTATGATTATATCTTTGTGGGAACATGATTTGACACAGTTAGCAGTGCAGCTTCTCTGCTTCCTGTCAGACTTTAAACAGCCAAAATGTCTCCACACACAGATTTCCTCAACAATGTCCTCGTCTTTTGAGCCACGGGCTGTGTCTGTTGCCCTGTCTCCTTTAGTAACTCTGCTCATTTATTTCGCTTTCTCACCTGAAATGTGGTGCGCGTGGCTGCAGAAGCACAAACATTAGCGTGTGTCCTGCTTCCGACTGCTAGCCTGCGCTCCACCTAACAAACATGGCTGCAGCTCCTTTTCCAGTCACATGACTGGTGCAAGCTGCACTGCTCTCATTATGTCTGACTTTTCGTGTCTTCTGTCAAAACATGAACAGTATGAGTTTAATCGACATTATATAGACTGTGTCTTAAATCTCTAACGAGCAAAAGTTCTGTTGCTATAATTATCGTTATTATTTTATCTCCCAGCTCTAATACAATGTTAATAGACCCCATTCCACAGGAGTTACCATGTTGCACCATCATCTTTCCACAGTAACTCAAAGCAGACAAACAGACTTGAATACTACCTGATGGATTTCTGTTAATGCTAGCATAATGCAGAATGGCTATAGTTACTCATCAGCTTTAATCTAGTAATTTTAAGGTGTAAAAGAAAACTATAATTTAATAATTCAGTTCAATTACCTTTCTAAATTCTACTTATATGTACTTACATGAGTCTCTGAAGTGGAAATACTTGTGGATGCTGCTGTGGAGGACTCCATTTTGTTTCCTGATGGCCATCATAGGTTCTCAGATATGTTTGGAAAGGGAGGAGGTGACTACAGGTATTCAGTTATTGCAGTCTGCATTCTCAACAATAGATGTTAATTGTTTCACACTGTTCCTTTAAAACAATTTAATACTTGTACTAAAGATTTTTTAAGCCTTTTTAAAGATCTGTAGCCAGCTAACTATGCTTTCTCAAAGCTCTTATTTCTATTCTTACTGATAATAATGATAAATAAATGTTGAAACTTTAAAACAAAGGAAGAATGTTGCATTCGTACTTTCTTGCCACAAAAGAAATAAGGTAAGCTCCCTGGAAGCCTATGTTTCCATAGCAAAAAGCATAGCACAAAGGAGAAAATAACATGTTGGTGCTGATGTCACAGTCAGAGAATCTGCCGTGTATATGATAGATAACATACAGAACACAGCTTGCCTCATTTTCTTTTAAAACAATAAATAAACTGATAAATACCACTTGTGTTATATACGGTCAGCAAATGTCAGCTTGGGACTTTGATCAAACAACTGAAAGCAGGCCTACACAGACTGTATTTGAAGTTGCATTATTCATCAAAAGGACAAAAATGCACAGTAATTTTCATGAAATGTAATGTACAATTTAACAAGTGACTCACAAAATTGATTACATTGAAACATAGGGCTACCAAGGTCTGACAATGTCCAGGATAAGACCTTAGCAATCTATCAGTCAGCAATGTTGGCCATCAACAACAGCCTGAAACCATCAACACAGCTCAAATAATTCCTGTTGCTGCTAATTTTGTTTGGTAAACACAAAGATACATGAGTGCTTTGATTTTTTTTAATAAGAATCTATAAATTCACCTTTTGCTGATCCCTTATATTTTCCCCAAGGGATCACCACACCAGATTAATCCGTATAGGTAATTTGGCAGAGGTTTTACACTGGATGTCCTTCTTGACGCAACTCTCCATGGTGGAAGGGGCCCACCTGGAAACAAACCAGGGACCTTTTGCTTAAAAGGCAAATGTGTTAACCAGTACATTAACTCCATCTATAATTTGCAGGTAATAATGTGAATTTAGCTCTGCAGAAGTGAGCTGGTACACACAAGAAATTTAGCCAGAATCCTACAGTCACTGTCAAATCCTCCAGCTCCTTTGTATGGGGTGACTAAAAAGAATACAGTTTCACCCCCACTCCTGGTGGTCAGAGCCCACTGCTTTCTTTCACCTTGTCTCTTTTGCACAAAGACACAAAAGCATATGTTTACCTTATGAGGCTGATCTGAATATTCTGTCTCCATTTACACAACTCAAGGAAATCTGACATTACGCACTGATATTAGACTGCTGCAAGGATGATGTATTATGTAGACTAGCCTGAGAGTTAGAATTACACTGGTTTTTGTGACAAACAGCCAATGGCATTTTTGGATTATTGCAAAAAAATAAGCTCCATGGAAAAATTTAAAAAAAGGTTAAAAAAATTTACATGCTTTGTTCAGCAAGATTAGTTCCATAAATTAATGCATCTTTTATGGTTTGGCAATTATATTAATGCTTCCAAAAAATAAAAAATTGCTAAGAAATCCTAACCGATGATCACATGATTTAAAACACCACCATTAAACTCTATGCTCAGTGTGATGACCTTGAGCAACACAATGACACAATCTTTCCAAGAGTGGTTATCCCAGCAAAGTCACCCTAAGGTCACACCAAGCAATGCTCAGTGAAAATCTCATGCTCAGTGAAAGTCTACAGGCCTCACTTAGCATGTTAAATGTTAAATTTCATGAGAGTACAGTTAGAAAAAGACTGAACAAGCATGTTATGCTTAGAAGGGTATTTTTGAAACAATCTCCTTTGGATTGAAAAGATCAAAGCGGAAAAATCTGGCCATAAAGCACAGTGCCATGTTTTGTGAAAACCAAAACCAGCGTATCAGCACAAACACTTCATACCAACTGTCAACCAAGTGGTGTTGGGGTGAATATTTAGGCTTGTTTTGCAGCCACAGGATATGGACACCTTGCAGCCATTGAGCCTTCTGTGTATCAAAGATTCATATCAAGAATGTATGCCCATCTGTCAGACAGTGAAAGCTTGGCCAAACTGGGTTCTGCGACAGGATAATGATCCCAAGCACACCAGCAAATCTACAAGAGAATAGTTGAAAAAGTATTCAAGTTCAAGTTACTGCTGCTGAAAGGTGGTTCTCGATATTGATAAGCTATTGACATGGGGTGGAGAGTATTTTTTTTCAACCAAACAACACTCACCACACCTTCAGCCTCTACAGTAGACTGAATAAGTAAGATAAATAACAGACGTTCAAGATGGGTGAAGAGTTGCCCTAGCACTCTACCAGCCATGAAAAAAGGAAATCTGAACTCTTGTTACCCTGCATACGTATGTCCAAAACACCAACATCAACATCTGACCTCTGTTTTTCAGTGTTGTGTTTGTAGTGCTGAGCGTTCTTCTTGAGTGACAAAACCATTTCATGCAGACTGGAGAGGATTCATTTATGCAGACTCTTGACTGATGTCAGCTGGACTGACAGGGGATGAATGCAAAGAAAAGCTGGGGCCATCATACCCAGCAGCACCGAGGTGCCGGCACATCAAAGAGAGAAGCACAGTTTTTTTGATAGAGAGGGGAGGATAACAGGACAAGCTTTCAACCCTGACAGTTCGCCACAGTGTGCTTTTGTAGATTACTGTTTGGTCTTTCCCAGGCGAACACAAGCACTCGCTGACAGAACACACATTGGGGTATCTCTCCATGTTAGCTGAAAGGAACAACAGAAGTCAAAACAAAGGTTGTGTCAGATGTTTCCTGGACCTGTAACTCAGGGTCAATGCAAAATAGAGAGAAACAGCTATGCCATCAAAATATTGATGTAATCAGCTTCTTGGTCGGTTGGTTCTAATTTTTTTCCCCAAAGCATCTTGTAATATGAATCTACGTGGGTTAAATAGTTTTACATTCCTACCTAGAAATGGACCCATCAAAATTCCGCATTTTCTTTTGGCTTTTATTGTTGCCCTGTGACAGTCTGAGAAAACAGCTTAATGCTGTCTCTTGTTCAAAATATTTGAAAGCAGGTTTTTTTTTTCTGGGTCATTTATTTTAAGTTTAAGTTCTGTTACTGTCACTTCCTTTCTAAGAAATTTCTATTCTTCATCAGTAAACCTGAACTCAAGTGTGGTGTTAGTTCCATCAAAGTGGTTCCAGAACGGTGGAATGGACATGGAAATAAGTTTCTCTGACTAAAGGGAACTTTAATGGATTATTTTTTCTATACTGCATTTTCATCATTTGCAGTGAAAATGTCCGCATGTATGTTTTTTGTATTGTTGTAATGTGGATGGATTTGTACACAAGAAAATATAAATATTTGTCCTGGTCCCCTGCCCTCCAGATTTGCACTTTCTATCTCTCTTTCTTTGGGGTTTTGGGGATTTTGGAGCAGATTAATCATACGCTTGGTTTCAGGGGATCAGGGTGGAATCGACACACCTGTGGCTGGTTTGTTGCTGAGATACTTCAGCCCTGCTAAAGACAGAAGACACCGCCAGAGTATAGCTACAGCTTCAGTAGACCTCCACACCCACTCTGTACTGTTTTACCTGCCTGACCCACTCTCTGCACCCCCCCGGTTATCACTCTGGAAAGCCCTGTTCATACCTGCCTGCCTGTTCCCTGACTCTTGCCTACAATAAACATTGTGACTTTTTAGTCTTCTCTTTGGGTCCAAAACCTCTGAAAACCTGACAATATTGTAGATACATGTAGATGCATGTTGCAGTGACAAAGTTTTTTTATTATTATTATTTTAAATATCAACTGTTAAATGTCTTTATTTTGTTCAATTTTAGAAATAAAATTTCAGTGCATACATTTGCAAAGGCATGTGTGTATCTGTTCTATAGGTTACCACCCCAAATTTTATTGCTAGCACATGGTGGCTAATGTGGGACATATTGTTACCCTGTCCATGGTGGTCCAAAGGCACTTTGTGCCTCAACAATTACATGGGCCTGTCAAATCATCTGTTTGACTATTTAGACGCAAGTCAAGTAAGGTTCTGTTTACTCATGCACTTTGCGTTGGTACATTTTTGAGACACAATCTGCAGTCTACAGTAGCTCAGCATTAAGATACTTTCAGCTAAAAAAAAAAGGGGGGGGGACTCTCAAAAGCCATTGTACAGTACTTAGCACCAAGCAACCAACTAGCTCACCAACATAATGGAGCATTTACCTGCTAAAGAGCCTAGTATTTTGCCCCAGTTAGTGGAACGAAGAAAAACTTTTGTCACGTGGCTTTGTCACGTGGGTATAAACAAATCTAAATGAATGATAGTGTTGATTTCTTTCACCTTATTACAAGCATCTTACACATCCATCATACTGACAACTGTGTCAGGGTTTCTAAGAAAAATGCCTGAAAAGATGAAGTAATGCGCAGTTAAAGATCTTGTGCTCCACTGCACTTGCAAGATCACAATATCATATCACATTTTTTGCTTCATTTCAGCTACACCGATATGAAGCAACATTTGGTAAGGCTTCCCGGTCTATGAAAAATGAAAAGATTTTCAAAGAGTGAAGATACATATAAAAAAAATCACACACATTTTCACTACTGAGATTGCAAAGACTTCTTTACCTGTAACCCTATTTTCCATCATGTTTTATAGCCAGAAACTCAATATTGACCCTGAATATATTGTCCTTAATAAAATCGCTCAAAAAATGCCAGAATGGTATTAAACTTCTGTTGTCCACTTAATGGTGTTTACTCTTCTTTCCTTGTTTCGTTTTTGCCCTTTCCCATATTCATAACTGATACCAACTGCCAATGTGCATGACAGTTCCCTGCAATAATGTAATGAAATTTGCATTACCTTTGTACTGTTGGCGTGCATGTAAGTCTTCATCCTTATGTTCCGAGCAGAACGTAAAGATTTAAAAATATATTTTGATCAGTGAAGAACAACATAATGGACAAAAACTTAACAGGATGCATTAATTACAGTATAGACCTCATCCGTAACTAGCCACTTGAAGAGGTTGCGAATCTTCAAGTGACCTCATGTCATCACTCCAAAGGTCAAAAACTAAAATTACTTTCACAGTTTTAGCAAAAACAAGCAAAAATATGAACAGACAGCATATCTGGAGGGAAAGCAATGGCAAGTTTGCACTCTAACATGCACCCTGTCAATTAAATGTAACTGACATGTTTTCAGTGAAGATAAACCTGACCTCCCTAAGCTCCATCTACCCAGGACCACCCACACACATCCATCTCCACTTATCTCAGGGGATACCAAGCACACTAGTCTGCTATCTACAAATAACCCAGCTTAATTACAGCTAGATGTTGCCTGTGCACAAATTCATAAATTATAGTGCATAACACTTTCTACCATAAAGTAGTTGTACCTCATGAGATAACTATCACTTGCTTAAATACAAGTGCACATACAGACCATCAGAGGAAGACAAATGCCAATCAAAATCCTTTTAGAATTTCTGGACATTTTAAAAGGTTTTACTTGACATGTGTTTATTAACAGCAGCAAAAATGTGGCAGGGGAATATTGTTTCCAAATGTCTTTTCTATACCATCCTGGTAGAATGACTTCCAAATGTCATGTTAA
The DNA here is from genome assembly GCA_015106775.1 of Etroplus canarensis. NCBI lineage: Eukaryota > Metazoa > Chordata > Actinopteri > Cichliformes > Cichlidae > Etroplus > Etroplus canarensis. The sequence goes on along the minus strand of VUQH01005123.1, from coordinate 5,154 downwards.
TAACTCTTTTATAATGAAATGTATCTATTTCTCTAAGCTCTAAACAGCTTTTTAGCTTATGTTACCTTATTGTTTTGGTTTTCCATTTAAATTCTTATCACAAGTGATTTCAGGAACATGACCTGACCAGGCACCAGCCTGGAAATATTGACATGTGTGACGGGCAGAGCTGGTTCCGTACGAGGAAACTGAATAGTTGTACCAAAAAATGCATATATATAATATAAATAATTATATAATAATAATAATAATAAATATAGATAGATAGATAGATAGATAGATAGATAGATAGATAGATAGATAGATAGATAGATAGATAGATAGATAGATAGATAGATAGATATAATTATGGACCCTTAAAAAAGGTCACAAAAACGGCACTGGAGTCTATCCCAGCTGTTATAGGATGAAGGGTGGGGATATACACTGCAAAAAATGCTTTTCTAACTTAATAGTTTTGTCCTGTTTTCAGTCCAAATATCATTAAAAATCTTAAATCAAGATACATTTACTAGACACATGAAATAGCATAAGAAATTGTCTTGTTTTCTGAAAAAAAAACACTTCAAAATTAAGTGATTGTTTGCTTAAAACAAGCAAAATTATCTGCCAATGGGGTAAGAAAAATAATCTTAATGAGATATAATCTCAAACAGAAGTTTTAAGCATCACTTAATTTTCTCATGCCATTTTTCTTGTCTAGTAATCTTGATTTAAGATTTTTTAGATATTTGGACTGGAAACGAGACAAAATTACTAAGTAAGAAAAGCTTTTTTTGCAGTGTACCCTGGATAGGTCACCAGTCCATTGCAGATCCAACACAGAGAGACAGACAACCATTCCCACCTATGGTCAGTTTAGAATCACCAATGAACTTAGTCCTTTTGCATGTCTTTGAGCTGTGGGAGAAAGCCGGAGCACCCAGACAGACCTCACACAAGCACATGCAAACTCTACACAGAAGGGCCTAAACTTGCCGGCTGCTGGATTCAAACCTGGACGCATTTGCTGTGAGGTGACAGTGCTAACCACTGCACCACCATGATGCCCATATTCAGACCCAAAATAACCAAATACCTAAGTCAGGAAACAAAGAAAACAAATAAGATGTTGAAGATAAAGTGAGTCCAGTCTTCCCAAAGATGTAGCAACACTTGATATATCCCACTCAACATTTTCTTCACATAAGAACACTGCATTCCAAGTTACTGCTTTTGTTTGTTTTGATGCAAGCAGTCCTCAGCAGCCAAATAAATAGGAGTTTGATAAATGAAATCAGAAACTGTCATAATTTATGCATATGTGCAATGTATATCAAAACTTTGATTACTCATGTTGTGTAAAATGCTGGGTTACTGACTTAATAGCTGTGTGGCTGCAGGTGCAGCCATCACCCACCCCTCACTTCAAGAGCATTAATTGGTCAGCGAGAGAGAGAGGCTGCAGTGGTATTTTCCTTTCCAGGGACGTGAACCAGAATGTCTGCATGGCAGGGTACCAGCAGGTGATTCTCTCATTTGTGTCCTTCATCCTGCCCAGCCATTGTAACACTTTGTCAGCTTGCAAGATGAACTCCCTCACTAGCAGGTAATACTTGAAGGAGTCTAGGGTTCACCTGACATCCAAAGCTTCCTTCTCAGCTGTGGCGTAGTGTAACTCTCTGAGGACAGCTTGTGACTGATGTAAGCAACAGGCTGGCAGAGAAGTTTGGGATGCAGTGACGGTAGAAGCCAGCCATCTCAAGGAAGGATCTCAGCTGATTCCTAGTTTGTGGAAGATGACATGATTCAATAGCTCTGACATTATCAACTTGTGACTTTATTAAATCATTTGCATTTATAAAACCACTGACATGACATATTAAAATAAAATGTGTTTATAGAATCCACTATTCATTTTGCAAATTGCTTCTCAATTTTCATGATTATTAATTACACAAAGTTGCAATGCTGTGTCAAGTGTATCCATTCAGAATCATGTCCAGTTCCAGAGTTCAAACTCTAAACAAGATGCATCATTTCACCTGTTGAAATATGGTGTAACTTCTTATTGGACTCCCTACTGAAACGCAAATCTCTCTGGCTTTAGGATTCAACTTCTGTCAGACTGCAGCTATATAGATACAAAAGTATTGTAGCCTATGAAAATACAAACCAGTTTAACAGCAATACAACAGCTTGTGTTTTCAGCTTTACCTGCGGAAAGGTGGGGCAGAGAAATATTACCACTGGGGAACATCACACTGAAAGAAATCACTGAGCAGAGGTTGAGATAAGGTAATGTGCTTCTGGCTGCTCTATCTCAGTTCTTCCCTCCAGTCCAAAAGCAGCCTTCCAGTCTTTCATCTGATTGCGTATGCATATCAGTGTCACAGACAAACAGGCACTTGTGCTGCCTAAAGAGCTGACTTTGTTTTTGGGTTGTTTTTGTGTCTTTTCCTTGAGATTGTTACTGCACTTGCTTCCAGCACTCAAAAACAATACTCCCTCAGAAGGAATAATTTAATTTGGTGCGATTTTCTACACAGAACATTGAACAACACTTGAGCAATCACTCAGTAATTTTGTTCAGGCTATCCAAAGAGATTAAGGAAATCACATCTTGGAGGAAACATGAAGCGTCAAGGCTCAACATACAGTTGCAGTGTATGACTTCTCCAAGCACCACGCTTAATTTGAGTCACTCCCAAAAGTTGGTGGCGATTTCTGTTCCTCCACCCATTTACAATGCCTCAAGAGGAGGGTGGTAATCACTGCAATTACGTTCCTTCTAATTAAGGCTTTGCTTGGTAGTGTCTTAATGGACCGCACAATACTGACAAATTAATCCATGCTCAGATAATAAATCTGATTTGACAAAGCACAAAATCATTAACCTCATGACCCACTGATAGTATCCAGCAAAGTGTGTGAGATGCAGTGATTGGGTGCAGCTGGGGATAGGGCTCTCATTGGCATCGATCTTTGATGGAATTGAATATGTTTTTTTTACTTTGCCACAACATTTTACACATTTTCAGACTGACTCAACAAAGGAATCACAGAATGTTTCACTCACCCAAGAATCTCCTCATAACAAGTGTTTTCAACAAACTTAACACCTATATCTTAAATTATTAAATGGGGTGATTAATCCTTGATAAATGTTTCAGTGAGCAGAAGGGTTGTACTTTTTTTTTTTTTTAAATTTGCACTACTCATTAGTGGAGAAAAAACATCTACTACCACGCAATCTCATGTCTTATTTTACCTAATACATTAAAAGCTAGCAGTCATGATAAATTAATAATCAGATAGATGAGTCAACAAGTGGCAACAGGAGAGAGTCAGCTGTTCAAGATAGCAGGGAGATATCCATGTTTACTGCCTCAACTTGGGCAAATGCTCTAAGATAAGGAGTCGAGGGTCTACTGTTCAGTGTTTCACCAGTGACTCTTCAGTTAAATGTCCTATCACGAATTGTTGTGCAGCAAGCCTAGAGCATGGCGAGAGGCACAGTTACCTTTATACATGGAGACTTACCTATAACACTTGAAAGACCAGCGTGGGCATGTGTGATAGGAACCGAGGCAGTTCTCATGAAAATGTCAAAATCCCCTTTGAACTCTGTCACTACTGCTCCATTACAAAAACAAAATACACAGACACAGCATGGCCACTTTCACAGTTTTAAGATTGCCTAAAACAGTTTTCCTTGGTTTGACCCATATTGGTGGATGTAAAATCCATTCCGGTAGATATGGGCCAGATTTGACACAGAACAGCCTTAGCACACAACCATTTGTAGGTGTGGGGAATATTTTCATTTTCTGTATTCTGAAGCATTTTTGAAAAACTGTCAGATTTTCACCTAAAAAAGAAGAAAAAGGCCTATGGGTGTTTTTGCTGCTGTCAAAGGGCGGCCTGAGTCATAAGAATTATAATTTCCTTAATGAAGGCCCTGTAAGAAAGGTGATGTCATCATCAGAAAATAAACTAAATAGACAAAAGTACATGTGAACATATATTTTGTCTGTTAAGCTGTTTGTTGTGGTCTGGACTCCTTTAACCCTAACCCAAGCCAAATGGGCAAGACTTTTTTCTAGAGTTACTATTTTGTGCCACTGTTAAATAGTAGTACAGTTACATGACATTGCTCTCTTTTGTGTTTCTCTCTGTTTTTTACTGGCTTGCTGCAGAACTGATGTTGCTCTCTCCACCTTCATGTTTACAGCACAGAGAAACTTTTAGTTGGATTCTGCTAAAAGCGAATCTGGGAAATGCATGACATTGCTAACTGTAGCACAAGTTGACAGTGGAGCTTGAGAGGAAATGGGTACATGGAAAATGCAAACTACATTTCAGCAACTAGATCACAAGTTGGAAATCAGACAGTTCTGAAGTAGAACAATGTCAAGAGCATCTGAGGGTGGACTTACTGTATGCCATTTAAGCCCTCACCAGAAATGAGTAAATCAGGGTGAGCAGTTTGGCGATAAAATGAGAGAGACAAGGTTGAGATGGTTTGGGCATGTGCAGAGGAGGAATAGCAGATGTACTAGGCAAAGGAGGGAGGGAGACTGCAGAGAAGGTTCATGGAGGTAGTGAAAGAGGACAAGAAGAGGGTTGGTATAACAGAAGAGGATGCAAAAATAGGGTAAGATGGCGGCAGATAATCTGCTGAGGTGACCGCTAAAGAGAGAAGTTGAAAGAAGAAGAAAGAAGAGGGCCCTCGCATCGAGACCTAATTTGATTAACTTTAACCATCCTTCATTATTACCCAATCTTGTGACTCTGTCTCAGAAAGAGATTCCATGAAAAATGAAAAATACTCTCTGAAACCACACAATTATATTAAGTAGGGAAGCTGCTACATATCATGTAGAAGATGACAGTATACTACAGACAATGCACAAAAATGGGGATTCAAAAGGGGCACAAAAGCAAATTCTTTTGCCCTAGATAAGCGCTGTGATGTAACTGCATGTAGGTAAGTTACTTAACACATGCTTTGTTGAGTGCAAGTTTATCAAATTTGACTAAACAAAAATTTTGTTAACTGAAATGAAAATAAAAACTAGACTTATGGAAAAAGAAGAATTCACTGAAAAGAAATTGTGCACTTATAAAATAACTAAATTCAATTTATTTTTAAAACTGAAAGAAGAAGAAGGA
>VUQH01005122.1:0-17998 GCA_015106775.1 Etroplus canarensis | reverse complement strand
CCTCACTCACTCACAAACACACACACAATTTGCACTACCTCAACCGCTGCTACTGCATCTCACTTCTTTTCTTTAGGCGCTAGTGTCTTGTTCTTGTGTTGTCTTTTCATTGTGCCTTTTTGTGTACTGTTTTGCACAATTTTGGATTTTTGCACTATGTTCATCTGTTCTTGCATTATTTGCAACTATTGTACTACCTTGCACATGTTGCACTTTATCTATTTATTTCTTTATTTTTAAACTTTTAATTTTTAAATTTTAAACTGGAAAAACAATAACCCTGGTCCTAGCTCTGTTCTTCTTATTGATACTTTTATGTCTTATGTCTATATGTTTATATGTTGCACCAGGTCCCGGAGAAACACTATCTCATTTCACTATGTTCTCCGTCAGCTATATGTGGTTGAAATGACAATAAAGCTCTTGAATCTTGAATCTTGAATCTTGCATATTGATTACTCCATTAAGCAAGGGTGTTTCTAGATGACCCCCCGACCAGAAAAAAATATGATTTCCTCGCTCCAATGGCCAATGGCAGCAACACATTTTTTTTTTTTTTTTCATTTTAGTTTGACCTTGTCCCATCTACTAACATGAAGGAGGCAAGACTTCAGACCTATTCTGCGGCCAGACAGCAGGGGGCAATAGAGATGTTTTGGCTTCACTTTTGGGGAGCCATCAGGTCATCCATGTTTTGTACAGTCATTTCTCCAGAGCAGGTTGGCTCTGCAGCATAATTTACTGTAGTGATATACCCTGGTAATAAGTGAACCTCCTTCACAGTACTGAAAACCCAGAGGTATCTCTGAAGTTATCCAGATAAGCCCAAATCCTGCTTCGTAGTACAGGCCTCAGGTACTGCTAGCGATGGCTGAATTGCTCTACCTTGCTAATTAACTAAACATCGCCGGTCTTCCAACTATACGAGTGGAACATAGTCAACTCAGGAGTTACATCAATCCCAGCTCCGATGTCTGAGTCAAATGGGACCAGCATGGGTACCCCCTTTGCCACCCCATTTTAAAAAATCCTGGAAACACCCCTGTCTTTAAGGATTTATGAGAGGACACACTCCCTTAAAGAGACCAGTTTAGTTCAGCCACATAATTTTTCATGTGTGTTTAAGAAGCGGCTGGGTGTGGTGGTTTAAGGTGATGCTATGAGGAGACTGCTGCCAAAAAAATAAAAAGGAGGCTCCTGCCAGGTATTCTGTACTACTACTGGCTTCATGCCTGAAAGAAAAATGGCAGATGCTTTAAAGCAGGAATGTCAAACTAATTTTACCTTGTGGGCCACATACAGCAAAATTTGATCTTAAGTGGGTCAGACCAGTAAAACTATTGCCAAATTAAAAAAAATACACCTTTAAACTGTTCTCTTTTCATTCAGTATAAAGAAGTTTTAGTATACATTTAATCCCTCTGATGTCTTTAGAAAATACCTTCAACTGCTCCCTTGTGTTCTCCCCAAGGGATCACCACAGCAGATTAATCCACATTGGTAATTTGGCAGAGGTTTTAAGCTGGATGCCCTTCCTCATGTAATCCTCCATGGTTAGAGGGGCTTGTGTCCCTACGATATGATGAGAAAATCGGTGTAGTAGGTGTGGATCCATACTCGTTAGCGAAGGAAAAGCTGAACCATGAAGTTTCAGCATTGCCACCAGTTCAATACTATGACGATGAAAGACGTTTTATCGGTGGTGAACCGATGTTGAACTGCCATTTATCACGCTCAATTCCCGTTGCATTCCCTGCATAGTTCCGGTATTGCCGATAACAGCCGTTCAAAAGGGCATGATTGGGGGCAATGATGCCAGATGATATCAACATCAAAAGAGAGTACATCATGAGTGCATCCTACGCGCTGGGGTCACAACATGAATGCTGGCATTTTGACGTGACTATAACGGCAATAGATCGTCAGAACCCAATTTTCAGCCGTTTCACACCGTTTTGTGCCTTTTTTGGCCATTTTGATCGGGAACGCTAAATGGGTACAGATCGCGATAATCGCCGCTATTACAGCTCCAGTGGAATGGGGGTCTAAGACGTGTACCATTATCTTGTGTCGGCATGCTGCTTTTATACCGGTGAGCAATTCCAGGCAGGTCACTGGAGGCGTACAATCAGTTTGTTAATGGTTGGGTTGGCGATGTTTCCTCAAGTGTCCTGAATGCACAGCTGCCTACAGCTTGCATATAGCAATGGCGGCCACTCGTATGTTGTGACGTCATGTGGGAACTATGTATATTGCATACATATTATATATAAAATGTTATGGAGAAAAAGACAAGTTAGATATTTATGTTTAGGTGGTTGGGTGGGGGTTCTCTGCCACCCCACGCCACCCCTTGATGCCGCCTCTGCACCTTCTATAAAAGATAAGCTAACAAAAATGTTTACTACTACATAGGGAAAGATTCAAGCTGGACTACCTCCAGAGAGGGTCCAGAGAGGGTAAGCGCTCGATTTTTAAAAGATCTGTGGTGCCATGTTTAAATCAACCCGACTCGCTGGAGTTAATTTAAAGGGCCAGTTCACCCTATTGTCAGCGCAGCTTTGTACCTTAATTTGCCCGTTTAATTTTAAATTATATGTGCTCGAAACGCTCGGGGGAGACCAGCAGTTTTCACGCAGTTCAATGAGCATCACTTTCATAAACAGAAACGGCGGAGAAGGCGCTCAAACAGCCGTCATATGCAGCACCTGCTCGGTGACACACGCACCGCCGTTTTACCGCAGTGCATCTGCAGCATCATCTTCTGAACTGAGCGACAGAGGTGCCGCTGTGGCGCAGGAGAAAACACCGATCAAGCTGAGCGCTGCGCGTATTTATTAGATATTTTTTTTCCTCCTCTGGCTGGCTTTTATGTCTGCGTGTGCGCTCACGCAGTTTCCTCTGCGATGCCAGCACGACCGAAGCATCTTTTCTCCGAGCACGGGGTCATTAGATAGGTGAAATTATACAAGTCTTTCCACATTCAGCTGCCATCGCAGGAGAGGACAGTATTTATTATTTTTTTTTCCAGGGGAGACGACTCTGCTTGAAGAGAAGAGGCCTCTAATTCAGGACAGTGGGCTCTGATTTCATTGATCCGATTAAGGATAATTACCATTAGACCACTAGACTGGTCCCTATTAAATGCTGGTAGCTTGTAGCCTGTAAAAGGTAGCTATTTATTTCTAACCATAGAGCATGCAAATGAATTATATATGCACTGGCATGTAAGTGTTTTGTAGACGTTTATTCAGTAGCTGGCATGTTGCACACATAAACACATTTATCATAACCTCTAAGCATCTGTAATTTGCCAACATTTCGAGCAGAGCATGTGGCCCCAGGCTGGTCTGCTGATTGTTCCGAGCATCTCACACTAGTAGGACCTCAGGGAGAATCAAAACCTCAGGGTGTGGATCTGGGGAGCACTGTGAGTCAACAGATATTTGGATAGTTTCATAAGCTGCCTGACAGTTGACAGCAGAAAGGTCACCAGTGCAGTGGAGATATAGAAATTGGAGAACCGGCGGAAAAAGGAGCAATAATTTGTGGCAATAAATTCTGCTACCAACAGGAAACTGTTGCTGGCTCGAGCCAAAGAACTGAGTGGTTTAAATTGACGTGAATAAGGAGCTGTGGACAGATAGTTTGCACTTTACAATGCATGTTTAGCTGCTAGGCCTGCACTTTAAAAAAAAAAATACAGATAAGCTTCTTTAAATCTATAAGAACATATTTGCAAATATCCATTCAGATATTACACACTTGGAGGTGCTCAGTTTGTGAATGACATCAGTTAGTTGTACTTTTTGAGGCTCTTCTTCCAATAAATCATCCGGAGGCATGGCACCACTACACCTACTGCTCTTCTCTCTTTTCTCCATGCTGTTTGGTGAGTGCAGCTGATTATTTGCAGAATTGTTTGTTTTGGTTTTTTTTGCTACATCATTTTAACCCAAAGTATTGTTTGTATATCTCTCTTTTTGTAAACAGTGTATCAGTGTCACGGGGCCTGTGCAGAAGTGGACTCTGACACTGAGGCTGTAGCAGGCAAGGGCTTCAAACTCGGCTGCATCTCCTGCAAGAGGAGGAGTGAGGTGGAAGGTTCTGCCACTGTGGAATGGTACTTCAGGGCCAAAGGGGAGGCTGACTTTGTTCGAGTGAGTGTGAACCCAAGCATTACTTACATATACACTAAATGTAACAGCAGACACAGCGCGCTATTGAGTAGAGGGGAGGTTCGGAGCAGGAAGTCTTAGTCATGCAACCATCTTTAAAAAATCAAACTTGTGGGCTAGATCTCTCAGGACATAAGCTATTTATATATGCATTTATATATAGTGCACAGTGAAGCTCTCTTCCTTCCTTTCACTCTCTCACTCTCACATAGACACCAGTAGTCCTCAGTTACATGATAGCAGCCAGTGCTGATACCATCATGATGTTCAAATGGGAATCAATGGCAATATTTTACACCACAGAGATCATTAAACCATCAGACAGGATGAATGACTGAGCTGACCTTGTGCTGGATCCTCTGTTCATTACAGCAGTGCATGCTGTGTTAATACAGTTGTGGACATATGTCTGTATGTTAGTATCTGGATGGTTTTATACAAATACCTTTATCAACAAAATGCCAACAATTTCTGAGGAAAATATATCTCATATACAGTGATTAAGGGTGTAATGATCCTGAATCTGACACTGAAATCTCAATGGAGACCTTTACAACGTCACAAATTGATTGTGGTAACCACTGGGAGCTGTTATTCTCTGGTTAAAGACATTCAAGTCAGATGAAAGCTGTAATGTTTAAAGATCTTAAGGGTAAAGCGTGAACTGGAAATGCACCAGAAAAATGTATTTTATTTTTTGTTCATGATCCAATTGTGATCAAGTGATCAGGCCTGTGGTAATAAGATTTTTGTGTCCAGCTTTTTGTTATTAACACTGCCTAAAAGCAAAAGACTTATGAACCGAACCATGGATTTGAAGAATTGTTACATCCATTGCAGTGACTGTTTTCAGTAAGTAAATGTGCTGCAGTCTTTCCAGTTATGCACTTGTGTGTCTGTGCATGTGCTTTGGGGATTTAAGATAAGATAAGAAAAGAACCACAAGAATAAATATTAGTAATATCAACACTTGGCTGTACAACAGATCTACACAGAGTCTTAATAAAACACAGATCCAAAATATTAAAAATATTATTACTAAAAATATCCAAAATATTAACATGCCGACTTTAGTTTGAATGCTTTGGCCATACGTATAATTTATACAAAAAGCTGCATGCATGCAGAAGTAATTTACCTTTGCCCCAGTGCCACTTTGATTATACTTTTTACTCACTGTCATATATATAAAATAAGATAAGGTATACTTTAATTCAATTCAGTTTTACTTATATAGCACAAGTTCATAGCAAAAGTTGCCTCAAGGTGGTTTATACTTTAAGCTAAAGACCCTACAGTGTTAGGGAGAAAACCCCAACAATCAGATGATCCCTCTGTGAGCAAGCACATGACAACAGCGGAAAGGAAGAACTCCCTTTTAACAGGAAGAGAGCTCTGGCAGAATCAGGCTCAGGCAGGGGCAGCCATCTGCCTCAGGTGTTTGGGGGATGAAGAGGAAGAGAAGAAAATTTGAGAGCATAAAGAAACAAGGACACCACAGACTACGGGACAGATAAGAAAAAATTTCAAACTTTATCTATCCCAAAAGTTGGGATAATTGTTGTAACTGGAGCAGTCAAAATATTAAACACACCATAGCAACATGCCTTAAATTTGAAAAAAAAAAAATCTCAAAATAAGCATAATATGACAAAATAGATCAGTGGTGGATTCTGTTATTAAACATGGTGAGAGTCTCAATTGATGAGGTCAGCATACAGTATGTACAAGAAATAGACGTGAGCCAAAAGCTCAGGTTCAGGCTGCCCTAAATTCTCCATTTTAGACAGTTTTTTTTCTACTCGTGGCTCTGTATGATGTCACAGCTTGGGGATGTCTTCGTATGGTCATTTCTAGCACACAGCTCAGGCTGTGCACAGAGAAGCTCCACTGTTGTTCAAACCTTCTATTTTTAAGGAGCAGCCAACATAAAAGGGAGCTCAGGTGGCTTGTTTCAGAAAGGATAAGATAAAAAAATGATGAATCAGGCGAAGCTACTTTAATAGATTCCAAGAATAAAAGTACAGAGTTGGAAATGAGCATACTAAGTCCACTTTAACCTTCAATGCTCTCTGTGACTCTAGATCTACACCTACAATGAGGATGGCCCCACGATTGAGGGTGACCAATTTATGGATCGTGTTGACTGGAACGGAAGCAAAAGGAGCAACGACATTCAGGATGCATCCATATACCTGTTCAATGTCACCTTCAATGACTCTGGCACCTACCAGTGCTTCTTCAATCGCATCCTCTCCTATGAAAACTATGAGTACAACATCGTTGTGAGCAAGGTGGTCCACCTCACTGTGGTGGGTAAAGGTACGGTGAGATCAGCTACATTTGAGCTACTAGTATTAAGATTTATGAGCATGTTGCTAAACAGCTGAAGATAAAGCAAATTTTTAACTGGGTGAATGTATTTTTAGATTTTAAAATGCAATATGTAGATTGCAATAAGGTTTGAAAGTGAGGTTTGAACAAGTGGATTTTAATCTGTTTTTAAAAGAAAGCAGTCCTAGATATTTATTTAATGAGCAGGTTGAAACATAGCCAAGTCAGAAATGACTCCAGGATTCATCATTGTTACTGGAGGCCAAGATAATGTTGTCCAGAGTAAGTGTTTGGTTAGACACCATGTTTTTGAGATTTTTTTTAGGGCCTTTAGATTTTCTGTCAACCTTTAATGAATGAAGTAAAGTCTGCTATTACAAAAAATACCAAATTGATCTCCACTCATATTGTACAAGCTGTCACTCTTTAAAGCCACACTCTGGGGGCAGTCTGCTTTAACATTAAACCCTAGGTGTCCCTTTACAGCAACCAGGATTTCATATTATGAGAACATACCCTGCCACCATTTTCAAAGGTTGCAGATTGTGTGACATTGAATGAAGAAGTCTCCAAGTCCCTGCTATAATTAAAATAGGGGCAGCATTTACTGTACTTTATTTCTGTTTCACCAGTGACTCATTGTTATAAGGCTGATATTTACTCACCACAGTTTTGAATAGGTGGAAGTAAACAAGTCTATTTTTGCTGGAGTTTATTAAAAACCTAACTCTCCCCAGGTGATTAAGGATACAGAGACTCATTTTATTCCAATATTTTTCAAAGAGCCTTTTACCCATAGTCTAGAGTTTAAAGTGGGGAATAAAAAGAGAGACTTTCTCTGCTGTCAGCAGGAAACATCCCTCATCATGGATAGCGACACTCTGCTCGTTCAGCAGCTTGGTTGAATTATTTACTCTTTCCTGATAAATGGACACAGTCTGCAAGACAGTCAGCATATAACAAACATTACAGTATTTGGCGCAGCTTCCCAGAAATAGATTAAGCCTAGTCTTGGACTTTTTCTGATGTGTTCTTCATTGAATTTTCCTTTCAGTCGGGAAACTGGCTGTTTGAATCTGTAACTGTAAAGCTGTAACTCTGTAATTTACCTCTGTAACTTGGCAGCAATACAAAATAACTTGAATTTGCTGGCATATGAATGAATAATGGTTAGTTTTTACAGAATGAGGGCTAGTTTTGCAAAGGTTTAGTCTTTGCGCATGACCAAATATTTCTAAAAGTCAATATTAGTGCAGACATACTGTTGACTCTATACTCACTATACAGTACTTTTCACCAGCCCTTAATATGGTGAAGCCTTTTGGTGACAGACTAAAAGGAGCCTAAATGACTTAGCAAATCCAATAGGTAACAGGAAAAGGAAATGTGTGAGGAAATGGAAATTTAAAAAAGAGGAAGGAAATCCCTCTTTTAAATGTCAGACAAAAAAACTCAAGAATCTTTATTTTCATTTTTGAATCCATTTACTTGCTTCTCTTTTTGATTAGCATTTTCAAAGAGATTTTGAAAATCCATCATTTAATTCTGAATACAAAAATGCTTTTTAATTAGGTTTTTATTGAGTGTTTAATGTTATTTCTGTAAATCCATTTTTCAATTAATTTACAAATTGTTTTCAGAATTCTTTTTGTCAGTTATCATATCAAATAATGAAACACATTATAATTAATTCCCATTATTTAGACATCAATAAGTTTTATTAGTAAATGAATTTACTAATGCATAATTTTATTGTACAGTTAATTCATGAAATGCTTTATTACTTTCTTTATTTAGATGACTCTTCAGGTCCTCCATAGACTTAGTTTGAGCTGCATCTGAGTGCAGTTTATATTTTTTGAGCTTATGTAGATTCTCAGTTTTCATTTAACTGGAAATAGAACTGAGCTGAGCATGAAAGCAAAGTTGTAGATTTACAGTGGATTTATTCTTCTGCGCTCAGTCGGCACTGTAGATACATCGCAGCAGCAGACCCCTATGAAAGCCAACACCTTAACCTGACATGCACCTCCCTAGCAGTGTAACTACTGTTAGGTTGACACAACCCATGCACATGTAGGAGTGCTGGTGACAGTATCAGCTACTTGTGTAGGCTACATTGTAGGCTGTACAGAGACTCACCACAAATTCAGCTTTACCAGTTGATCTATGTTTCTACCCTCACACAATCTCTGGGTAGTGACTGAAAGAATGAGATCATAGATACAAGCAGTAGAGATTCCTCTCAGCTTTAGGGATAGGGTGAAGACCTTGATCATTCAAGAGGGGCTCAGAGTAGCCTCTTTCCATCAAAGGCAGCCAGTTGTGATAGTTTGGGCATCTGACTAGGATGGCTCCTGAGCAGCTTGTAGGCAAGGTGTTTCAGGCTTGTCCTATCAGGAGGAGTCCCTGGGGCAGAACCAGGACATGCTGGAGACATTTCATGTCTCGGCTAGTTAGGGAATACCTTGGTGTGACCCAGAAGAGTTGGAGGAGCTGACTGGTGAGAGAGGAGTCTGGGCATCTGCTTTGACTAATGCCTTTGTGACCCTGACCTGTATAGGCAGCAGAAAATGGATGGATTTATGGGTGGATGGATAAAACTACTTAGTGTATATATCAGACTGTAACACTAACTGAGGATAGAGCCCTTAGTTTGTTCTTTTAAATGAGTTGCACATTTTGAGATAGAAAACATATTCTGGATTAAATTCATTAATATCCCACAGATAGACTGCACAAAGTCCCAGGAGTGACATTGACTTGTCTGACCCATGTCAGATCGCCTTTGTTTTGTTTGTCTGACTGCCTGTCTTTCCTGCCTTCCTGTGTGCAGCCACCAGAGGCACAGCTTCCATTGTGTCTGAGGTCATGATGTACGTGTCCATCATTGGTCTGCAGCTCTGGCTTCTCATAGAAATGATATACTGTTACAGAAAGATAGCAGCAGCCGGGGAAGAAGCACTAAGAGAAGCCGCGTAAGTATTTTTATTATAGCCGCATGCGTGCAGACTTGTGGCATGTCAAAATTTTGCATAGTATTTTTAAGTAATATTTTACTGATGACTCAATTATTGTTTTTTTTTTTTCAAGATTCAGCTTGAAAAGAAATACCAGATTTTTATGCTTATTTGTTAAAAACTTATAAAAGGATATGTGTGATTTAGTCAGTTCTCTGTGGTGGATAAGCATATATTTGAAACTGTGTTTTTTATGTCACTTATTGGCAGGCGTGTCAGCAAATATCAATACTGTGGTCATGCTTTTGATGCATGTTTAAGCTTAAAAACACACATACAGACATTTGGGTTAAGGCCTGGTCACACCAGTAAGCTCAATCTGCAGATTTACTCATGGGTGTAAAGAAAATTAACTTAGACTTTTGGTCTCGGGTTTAATTTTGGTTAACATTCACGCTTTTGACAAATAAGTTGGAGAGTCCAAACTAAAGGAATCTATCACAGTGTGACTTTCCTGTAACCCAGGTTTGTCTGGCTTAAAGGATTTAATTTTGTGTCCGCAGGTTTGATATACCTGAAATGAAAATTAGATCTATTTTAAATAAACCCAAATCCTCCCAAGCTGACTACAGATCACATGTAAATGCACAGCAAACATTTTGCCCCCAAACACACAAAAACACACACAGAAAACATTCAGTAATTCTGTTCAGTGCCCAGCCCCTGCCTAACAATATTACCTTTAGATAAAGGACTTGTTTTTTGGGGTGGCTGTGGCTAAGGGGAAAGAGGAGGTCGTCTACCACCTGGAAGATCAGTGACTCAACCCCTGGCTCCTCCAGTCCACATATCAAAGCACTCTTGGACAAGATACTAAACCCCAAATTGCCCCTGACGCTTTGGAGTGAGAGTGTGTGTGTGATAGTTAAATAGTGCTTAAGGCATATAAAATATAATGCTATATAAATGTGTGAGGGACAGCTCATGTTGAGAAGTTTGGAGACAAAGTCAGAGAGGCAAGGCTGAGATGGTTTGGACATGTTCAGAGGAGGGATAGTGGATATATTGGACAAAGGATGTTGAAGATGGAGCTGCCAGGCAGGAGGAGAAGAGGAAGACCACAGAGAAGATTGATGGATGTAGTGAAGGAGGACATGCAGAGGGTGGGTGTGAGGGAAGAGGATGCAAGGGATAGGGTGAGATGGAGGCAGATGATCCGCTGTGGCGACCCCTAACAGGAGCAGCCGAAAGAAGAAGAAGAAGAAGAAGATATAAATGTGTGAGTGTGAATGGGTAAATAAGGCTTGTAGTAAAAACACGTTAGAGTGGAAAAGTACTATGTAAGTACTAGTCTATTTGCACTACTTTTGGCTGGCCATTTTGTCACAAAGAACTAGCATCACCTAACTCTGAACATATGGTTTTGTTTTTTAAATTTTTTTCTGAAATTGGAAGGTTTTACATGTGAATTCTCATACATTTTGGTTTTGCAGTTTTTCTGTTAAAAGCATTTCACATGGGTGTCCTAAACAGGTGAAAACCCTATAAAAAGGAGTGGATGTAAACCAAACCCAAACTCTACCTCTAAGCCATCTACTTGTTAATCCTCCTCAGAGTGCACAGACGACAGTATGATTTGGAAGACAGTTATGAGACATAAGTTATGTGCATAAATAAATGATATGTAAGCAATCTGGTAACTGACAGTAAACTGATAGTCTAGTTTTCTTGCAGTTTCCCTTCGTTCTTTGTTAAAGTTATTTATTAACTGGCACATTAGCTGTTAGTTAACAATAGTTCCCCAGTTATCCTTGCGTGCAGCCACCAGGTTTCTGGAACTTATGTTTTTTGCTTACACTGTTTGGTGTGATTGGGTCTTTCCTCCAAAGACAAACTCTTAAACTGTTCCAGCTTATTAGTTCAAAAACTCATTTGGAATGATTGTGATGCTTTGAAAAGTGTGCATTTCCACATGAATCATGCCCTTCTTTATTCATGTTCTGCTGCTGAAATCACACCTGTAATTTCAACTTTTGCTTTTGTTCCATCCTCCAGTTCCCTTATTTTAAGATTTTCGCTGTTTCCATTCTGTTTGTGTGCGTTCACTTATGTGTCTTTGTTCCATTCCTTCTGTCACCTTGTCGTGTTGTCATCTTGTCCGTCTCATCCTGTCATCCTCTTCCCTAGTCAAAACCAAAACCAAAACCTCCCTCCTGTAAGTCAGAAAAAGCCCAAACGTGTATTGCTTTATTTCTGCATTTTTAAAACTCTTCTCACTGTGATAAAGGAAGCCATTTCTGATGACCACTGTGATTATGTGTTTTCTGCTTTCCTTTCCAGAAATGCTGAATATTTGGCGATAGCCTCCGAAAGTAAAGATAACTGTGCAGGGGTGCAGGTCGGAGAATAGCACAGGTACGTTGTGATCCTATAAATCCTATAAATTGAACTTCATCATACAGATGAAGACAAAATTTTTATCCCCCCTTAGGAAATTTAAAGTTTCCTTCAAAATGTTCCCAAGTGCTTTCTTTTCTTAAGGAATTTTCAAAATAGCATTACTAAACATTATAGTTTTATTTTTGGATGCTTTTTACTGTTTTTACTTTGCACACAGAAACAAAGCTATTCCACAAAAACTACCAGGGTCAAAATTATTAGCCACTTTAAGAAGTGACCTTTTTGTTGAGCTATAGTACAAAGCCCTAGTGTGCAGTGATGTGCTTAAAATTTTTAATGCTTAACGCTTGTAAAATCTAGTTAAAACTGAGCGATTTCTTCCAATGTAAGGTAAGAGAAATCTTTATTGCCATTGCACAGTCATACTTTGTACAACAGTACAATGAAATTGTACAATTTATACAATGTATATACTGTATAAAAACTTCACTAAGGGTTTGAGCTGTCACTTTAGAAAGCATCATGCCAAAAACAAAAACAATCAGTTTAGAGTTGAGAAAAAGAATTGTTGATTCTCACACATCAGGAGAAGGATATTCAAACTTATCACAGTATTTTCAAGTGTCAAGAACTGAAATGAAAATGTATCATCAAGAAATTCAAAGAGAGCCACACAGTACAGAAGAAGTCCGGCAGAGGTAGGAAAGATTTGAAAGACTCTGGAAAGAAAAATACTGAGAGCTGTTTCTAAAGACCCCAAAACAACTGCTAAGACTAGTGAATGACTTAGCCTAGTTAGGAATTGTAGTCTCAAAGAAGACAATCACTAGAGCCCTGCACAGGAATGCAGTGGAAGATTGCAGACCAAGAAAAACTCCACTTCTACAGATAAGACACTTTCAAGTCAGACTGAAGTGTGCTAAGGACAACCTGGAGAAAGATTATACATACTTGAAGCGTTTACTTTGGTCAGATGAGACAAAATTAGAGCTCTTTGGCCACAGAGACACTGCATATGTTTGAAGAAAGAAGGGAGAAGCATATAACCCAAAGAACACCGTCCCCACAGTGAAACACAGTATTATACTATGAAGATGCTTCAGTGTGTCTGGAACTGGGAATATCATCAAGATGGAAGGAATCATGAAAAAAGGAAGATATGTCAAGATTTTGAAGGAAAACCTCAAGCAGTCAGTAGCAAAACTGGGTCTGAGTCGTCGCTCTGTCTTCCAGCACGACAGCGAACCAAAACAAATGTCGCTCCTGGTAGAAAACTACCTCCAGAAGACCAAAGTGATTATTACTGACTGGCCTGCACAAAGCCCTGACTTGAGAATCCCATTGAAAATCTGTGGGTTGAACCGAAGACCAGAAAACCATCAAATCTGGTGAACCTTGAGAAATTCGCCAAAGAAAAATGTGCTGGGATTCCTCAGACGTGTCTGAGACTTCAGGCTGTTATCCAGCAAAACGGATATACAATTGACCATTAGCATCAGGGGGGATAATAATTTTGACCCTGGTCATTTTTGGGGGGGTTTAAATAAGTATGTTTCTGTCTGCAAAATAAAATAATGTAAGCATCCAAAATAAAACTAGGATGTTTAGAAATGCTATGTTGAAAATTTTAAAAGAAAACTTTAAATTTCATAGGGAGGCTAATAATTTTGTCCTCATCTGTAAACAGGCCTTACATTTAAAATGACAGTTTGTCCCATCGCTTTTGAGCCTCTGAAAATGTTTAGTATATCAGGTTAAGTATTTTAATTTTTAAAGATTTTAACTTTCCCAAATGAAATTACTTGCTACTGGTAAAATTCAATAAAACATGAATATATTTTAGCAAAGTTCTTGTGCATCTGCTTATATTAAAAAGAGATTTAACATTTGCAAAGTTTGGTTGCTTTTCAGTGGGTTGTGGACTGAATTATATTGATGCAAAATATTAGGAAAAGTAATAAGAATGCAGTGTAATTGCAGTTCAATAGGCTACACCAACACCTACTACGCACTCCGATCTCATTCAGTACCAATAGTTTTCCTGAAACAAAGTGCACAAGCTTTGTGTAAAAGTCAAATTTATAGTAGTTCTGTTATGTTGGTTTGGATTATTCAGCCCAAAGATCAGCTTTTATTCTAACGCAGATAAGTTGTCAGTGGAAAAGGTAGACATATATGGACAAAAGTCCTGGGCCATCTACATATTACGTATACCAACAGGAACTTTCCATTCTAAATCCATGGGCATTAATATGAAGTTGGTACCCTCCTCTGTAGCTGCATCAGCTTCCACTGTCCTTGGAAGGCTGTCTACGAGATTTTGGAGTGGGTCTGTGGAATTTTTTTGCTCATTCACCCAGAAGAGCATTCATGAGGTCAGACACTGATGCTGGATGAGAGGGTCTACCTTGCAATTTCTGTTCACCTCAAAGGTTTTTGATGAGTTGGGGTCAGGGCTCTGTGCAGGGAGGTCAAGTTCTTTCACACCAAACTCATTCAGCCATGCCTTTATGGATCCTGCTTTGTGCCCAGGGGAACAGTCATGATGAAACAGAAAAGGGCCTCCCCCAATTTGTTCCCACAAAGTTGGAAGCATAGAATTATCCAAAATGTCTTGGTAAGCATTAAGAGTTCCCTTCACTGGAACTAAGAGGTTCAGGCTAACCTCAGAAAATCAACCCATAGTATTATCTCTCATTATCCCTTTGAACTCTGCAGATACTGAGTCCGCAGAGCATTATTGATTTTAATGCACTTGTGCGCCTCAGCACTCAGCAGCCCTGCTCTGTAACTTTGGCGGAGTTGCCACATTTCTGCACAGATGTCTGTACAGGCAGACTGCATGGCTAGGTGCTTGATTTTATACACTTTTGGCAATGGAACTGAATAAAACACCTGAATTCAGTGATTAAGAGATGCCATCCTTTTGTCCACATAGTGCAGCTAAAACTAATGAGTCACACTCAGGCAGCCTTGAAATATTTGTTATCATTTAAATCTAGCAATTATTTTATTTTTTAACCCCTTTTTGAAGTAATAAGGGTAGCCAAATAATCAGATATAGCTTTGAACATAACACAGTGCAGTTAAATTTCATAACTGACTGCTACAGCTTCCAGCATAACTGTACAATTAACACAGCAAAATAGGGAGTCAACTGTCAACTGAGAGGATCCTTTAGAGCAGTGGTTTTCTATACCTTTTTTCAGTATTTTCCCCTCTGTGAAATATTTTTTTAGCCATGTACCCCCTAACCAGAAACAAGTGTTTTTGGTAGAAAAAAGATCATCAGTGTCTGAGTTACTAAACTTTATAACTGTGCAAAACGTTGCTCATCTATAGTAGTCTGTTTTTAACTTTTTGAAGATAAAAATATATTAAAAAAATAACTACAAATTTGTTAACAGAGAAATATTTAATTTGTGAATAGAGATTTGTGCACATAAAAATAATTATCAAGTTACAGTACTGGACAGACACAGGAGCATGTTCAGCAGCAGACTCATTCCACCATGACACTTTAACTAGTTTCATATTACATATTTTATATACTGTTTAACTTTGGAGTTATTTATGTTACATATTGCAATTTAGACAGTCGTGTTTATTTGTTTTACTCTTCATTTTCTGCCTTTCAAATTTATATTTCTTTATATCTGAGTGTCTGTAACACAATGCATTTTCCTCCTGGGATTAATAAAGTATTTTGATAAAGTATCAAAAACAAGACTGACATCTTAAAGTTGCAAATTGTCACCATCGGAGAACATTGTTTCATCGAACTGAGCTATTTGCACTTAATTTTTAACATGTTCTAGCTTCATGATACTGTTGGCTAATTTCTCTCTGTAGAAAAAACACAATGCCATGGGTGGTTTGCAGCTCATCAGTGTAAATCTCATTAAAACAGATTCTTCTGAATACTGCTGGAATTTTGCCGGCACTATGTTCAGTAGCATTGCTGCTGCACTTTAACATGACGACATTATTTTGGTTCTCAAGACAGCAGTGATTGACAGGTGATGCTGTGTGCCAGGTTGGTTAACCATCCTGGTATAGGGGACACTGGTTTTTTAGGAATTAAATTGAATAGCCTACTCAATATAAAATTCATTTTATGCACTTTTGGATAATTTTAATATTAATTAAATAACTATTTTAAAAGATTTTTGAATTGATTTCATTTTTAAAAATTAAATTATTTCTTTAAAAAAATTCTCTCATACCCCCTGGAGTGCCTCCAATTACCCCTAGGGGTACACATACCCCCATTTGAGAACTACTGCTTTAGAGGCTTTAGTATTTACTGAAATACAGAGTTATTTTGAATCTGTGCAAGTAAATCCAATCATGAGTGCTGTCTTTATCTTCAGGCTTTCCACATGGACTGAAAACATCCTTCCACCTACTGACCTGCATGATGACAACCTGAGGGAAAAACTCCTCTCCATCTCAAGTCTCTATTTTACCTTCTCCTCAACAATGACCATAAATGGATATGACATACAAAGAGAGCATGGTACCAGCACTGTATATAGTACTCTGTGCACAAAAGCATGTTCTGCACTTATATGAGAAACCATTATGCATTGATGAGCCACATTGTCTGAAGCATATACTGTACATTCAGTATTTCTCTTTAAGTATATGTAGTCACAAATTTATATGAAATGTAAGTGGTGTTATGGGGGCTGTTGGGATTCCATTAGATTGATTGTCTGAGGAAGCTTTTTACTACATCATCACCAAGTAATGTATAAATGAGACACACAACGTGTATTATAAGTAATTTTTAAAATAGAATGTGATGGACTACGATAGACTGTATTTCCAGTTCAATTGCTAGTTGTACATTCAGTGAAAACTAAAGATGTATTAATAAAAATGGAGAAAATGTGGTGGAAAGGTCTTGTGTTTGTAATTTTTGCTGTACAATAAGTTGAAGCATTTTCAGCTCCATATCTCTATTCTTGGATTAGAGTAGCTTAGTTATATTAAAAGCTCCCTAAAAAGCCTTCAGTTGATCTAAAATGCTGCAGCAAGAGTACTGATGGGGACTAGAAACAGAGATCATATTTTCCCTATATTGGCTTCTCTTCATTGGCTCCCTGTTAAAATCACAAACTGAATTTAAAATTCTCCTATTCACAGACAAAGTCTTGCACAGTCAGGCCCCATCTTATCTTAAAGACCTAATTATAGCATATTTTCCAAATAGACCAGTTAGCGCTCAGAGTGCAGGCCTACTTGTGGTTCCTAAAGTTTTAAAAAGTAGAATGGGAGGCAGAGCCTTCAGCTATCAGGCCCCTCTCCTGTGGAACAAGCTCCCAGTTTGCATTCAGGAGACAGACACCCTCTCTATATTTAAGATTAGGCTTAAAACGTTCCTTTTTGATAAAGTTTATAGTTAGGGCTTAGTTATGCTGCAGTAGGTTTAGGCTGCTGGGAGGCTTCTTATGATATGCTGGGCATTTCTTCTCCACCCACCTCTTTTCACTCCCCATGCATTTATTCGCTACTGTTGCATGCCGTTAAATTTTGTCTTGTGTCTTTCATAGTCTGTGTCTCTCTTTTCTCTCCTTTCTCTCTTCTCTTTCCCCTCACCCCCAACCATTCGATGCAGATGGCTGCCCCTCCCTGAGCCTGGTTCTGCCAGAGCTCTCTTCCTGTTTAAAAGGAGTTCCTCCTTCCCACAGTCACCGAGTGCTTACTCATAAGGGATCATCCGATTGTTGGGGTTTTCTCTCTAACACTGCAGGATCTTTAACTTACAGTGTAAAGCGCCTTGAGGCGACTTTTGTTGTGAATTGGCGCTATATAAATAAAACTGAATTGAGAGGTGCAGAAAGAGTGAAAAGGAACTTTTACAAGACACTAGTGAAACCTGCTATTATGTATGGTTAGGAGACAGTGGCACTGACAGGAGGTGGAGCTGGAAGTGAAGATGCTGAGATTTTCACTGGGAGTCACCAGGATGGACAGGATCAGAAATGAGTACATCACAGGGACAGTTCAGGTTAAGCAGTTTAAAGATAGAGTCAGAGAGCCAAGGCTGAGATGGTCTGGACATGTGCAGAGGAGGGATAGTGGATATATTGGACAAAGGATGTTAAAGATGGAGTTGCC
>VUQH01005120.1:8986-23956 GCA_015106775.1 Etroplus canarensis | reverse complement strand
AAAAAAAAAAAAAAAAACACAGTCTGAAACTGCCTTTTTCCAACTAATCCACCAAAACCCAGTTATGCATTTACAGTCACATTAAAAAACAGAAAACAGTAGCAAAAAGTTAAAAAATCTGATTTCTCAAACGAGACTCTAGTCTCACTCGTAGTCTAGATAAATTAGCTTTCTGAACAGAAGGTATCAACAGGTCACAACAGGAAAAAGTAAACTTAAAGAGCATTTGAAGAACAGTCCTCAAATGAGGCCAGTGACCTAGCTCAAAATTTTTAAGGAAGCAATTTGGATCAGCACCAAAATATGTTGCTTCTTTTTTCCATGTCCCACATTTCCACTAGGTTATATTTGAGTAGTTTTTACATAATCTTTCTGAAGGACAACTGAAAACACACCTGCAATGAGGCTTTCTGCCTTAGCATTGGAATAATAAAATAAATGATGGTTGAAAATCATTAAGGTGCTTCAGGTTCAGGGTCCTGGTACAGTGCATGCTGGCTCACTGACAAACTAATGGTTTAGTAGACCCAACTTACCCGTTTCCTACTAAATGTCTGCAGTGAGACAGGTGTTGTTCAAAATTAACATTTAAGACAAATAAATGGAAAGTTCAAACCTATGTGTTCATAACATCACTAAAAATGAACAAGTTGCTAATAAAAACATTTCCTGTTAACATTTTCCTTAGTTATAGTCCACAGAATTGTAATGGTCAAACACAGTTCTCACATATTCACTTAGTTGACAAAGAATATTACATTTTAAAGATTCAAAACAGTAAAAAGCATGTGACAACAGAAATGGACTCATGGATATTTAATAGACTGGCAGATCACCTTGTGTGTGTATGAGGGTGAATGCCTGAACTGGGAGCTGGAGGAGGGTTGTTGTTGTTGTTTGGGATCTCATGGCTCCAGGCTGTGTAGACTGGGTTCCTCATGACAGCAGTCACAGCAGGACAAGGGGCTAAACCTCGTTGTGCTGGGTCTGAAGGAACACAAAATTTGAGATTAAAGATCGACCCACACTCAAAAAGTACAGTCACATGACATTCCTGTGCTATAAATATTTGTTAGCCCTCTTTTACTGAAGCATAAACTGTCAAGGGAACCAAGATTTTCTTTGGCACAATCTCTATCAGCTCCTGCAGACTTGCAGGTCACCTTGTTAGAGAAAGTGATATACTGGTTTAGAAATGTGGAATTATAGCCTATTTTATTGCTGCATTTAGCACATGAGAACGCTACCAGACTGTCATCTGTAGCATCCCTCTCATAATCTTTCAACATGTCAGTCCTCTGATCATTATTATTTACAAATTTTGGAAAGTTTAGCGACCGTTGACTTCCTCCAACTGTCATATGCATGTTGTGTTTAGTAGTAAGCTCCAGGGTTTGCATTTTTAAAAACAAACTGATTAAGCTGTTTAGATGACTTACGCGCTGTGATGCTACTGTAGCTTGGGGGTGCATACTGTATGCTGTACCGATTAGTTCGCATAGGAGAGAATCGAAGCAAGTCCACTGGCTCTGGGGAGTGTTCATCATTAGAGAAACTCTGTACCTGCAAGGAGTGATCAAACAACTAATAAGACGAAACCTTTGACAACATTGTGTTCTTATTCTTTTCCCTCAATTAAAAGCATACATCTATATAATGTCAAACACTAAATTCCTTTATATGTTTAATACACATTGAAATACTTTTCTTAGTTACCTGAATGGGAACTGGGATGTGTAATGGAGTCACATTTCGCCGTAGTGCTGGTGCTGATTTTGGTCGATACCTCTTCTTTTCCTGCACATCTGTCCTGTACTGATTCTCTTCTTCCTCACCAGGATTCTTGGAGCCACCCTTGGCCTCTCCTAGAGGAACATCAGTGTAACAGCACTGGTTCTCCACCTCTCCCTTGTCCTGAGGGCTTGTAGCTTGAGCAGGGGAGGCTGGTGGTGTACCAGTGGTGATGGTGGAGTCTGACGCAGAGCTGTTCTGTTGCCGATGTTTGAACCTGAATGAGTCACTTCTTGCTGGTGGGGTGGGGGGTGTCTGAGCAGATTCAGAAACTGAGCTCTGCGGTGAGTGCTTGGGCTGCTGAGATAGAGACATGTAGTCCACTTTTGGGGCTACATCAGGTCTTCTGAAAGCATTTACGTCAAAGATGGACTTCCTCTGTTTGGGTTTTTTGTAGATGGACAGCTGGGTACACTCTGAAACAGAAGCTCCCACTAAGACTTTAGGCCACGTGCCTCCACTGGCTTTCACTGGCAAGCTCTGCACTCGGTCCACAGCAGTCTGAGGTGAACTGAAATCTGAGAGAACAGGCGTGAAGGTGAAGGGGCGATGGTGGAGGTCCTGCCTCCTGTAGCAGAACTCTGGGTGAGGTTCTGAAGGACTATGGGAGGCAGAAAAAGAGCGGGTGTGTGTGGAGCTATTGGAATAGGGTTTGTGGTGGGAGTGAGCACTGCTGTCACTATCCAAGGTATCACCTGCATCCTTACAGGCTTCCTCCCCTTTGCTGCCCAAGCCACACCTGCAGACGTCAGTTTGTGTGGAGCAATTGTGCTTAGAGTTCCTGCAGTTTCTTGAGTGGACCTCGCAGGACTGGAGTCGAGAGATCTTTTCTGAGTCTCTCAAAGTTTCATACAAGCTCTGGCCAGAACAGCTTTGTGGAAGGAACTGTCAAGGAAGAGAGGTTGATAAACACTTACTTTACAAAACAACTAATATGTCATGCAAAAATGACATTTTTAACCAAGACTTTGAGATATTATTTAAAATCGTCTATGCATTGTCTATAAATCCATTGACTATATGTATGAGTTCAATATTGTACCACTAACACAAAGACTTATTAGATGTAATAGAGTGGGATGTTTCAATAAGAACATCACAGGAGTTGCTGAAGATGAAAATTTAAACAAAGGGGAGATTCTGTGCATGTTTGGGTTAGGATTCATTTACCTTCATGAGGGAGAGGCTGAGAGAATTTCGGCAGTTTCTCAACAGAGACTCACATTCAGAGAGTGACTTGTTATCAAGTGCAATTCCATTGATCTGTGTGAATGAAAAAGTCCCAGAAATTACAACTTACTGCCCTATATTGAAATGGCATGTGGAGGAGAATCCCAAAGTTCACCAATTATGGTCTGCGTGAGAATTTAGAATATCTGATGTGGGTACATCCTCATTTCATGTGACGTAGCAACATTAACCATCAATAATACATGACAAAATGTACTTGATTTTCAAATGTTTTCAATACATTTCCTCCACTATCACAGAAGTATACTGTGAAGACAAGTAGACAGCATACTCTTCATAATGCAAGTTTGGGATACCATTCCAGCATGTTCCTTCATTTAAACACAAGTTACCTGTGGTCAGTAGAGGGCACTAGAGGCCATAGTCTATGCCCTATAGTGATCTCTTGACATTATCATGCAACTAACAAGCTTGTGGTCAGCATACTCACAGCCAACAGTCTGTCACCAACAGTGAGATTGCAGTCTTTAGCAGCTGGACTGCCTGCAGCTAAAGTGGCAACAAACACGCCATTTTCCAAACCTATTCCACTGTCTGGAAGGTAAGAAACAAAACCGCAAATAACACATATACAGTAAATTAAACTAATAAATTTTGAAACAAATCTACTCGTGGTGTTTTGTCATGTCATTACTAGTGATTTTTTTTCTTAACTGGAACCTGAAGCTTACCTTTGTGTCCAGCCAGGTTTATCTGGATTGGCGTCACAATCCGTCCTCCTAGAGACTTTCTTCTGCGAACCACCATATTGATCACACCCTCTCCACTCAGCACTGCTTTGATCACCTGCTTCCTGTCTTTATTGGTCAAGTCCACATCATTTATTTTCAGCAACCAGTCATTTACCCTGCACAGACAGAAGAGAGACGGTATGCTTAATGACAAAAAAAGATGCAGAGTAATCAAAACCTGCTTTATATACACTGGAAGAAACAACGCACATTTACCTTAATCTTCCTTCAGCAATACTTCCTTTATCCACCTTAGTTACAAATACACCACAGTCTCCTGGTAAATAGGGGTCATTTACCCCTTCAGCAATATCAAACCCAAGTGCTTTCAAATCCATGTCCTGAAAAAAGAAATCATGAGGAATATTATGACTTTTGGAATCTGAATTAATTATTTAGTTCATTCAATTAGTGGAGTTTTTAAAGGTAATTAACATTTGAGAGAATTATTAAGTGGTTCTTACTCTGTGCTTCTCAAATTCTACAACTTCTGTCTCCCACTCCATTGAGTCTGTATCTATGGCTGAATCATGTGAACAGTGAGCCATTAGCTGACGATATCTTGCTTCCTTTTCCAGCTCATCTTCCAACTTTTCTCTGTAGGACACATGAAATGTGTAGCTCTTCAATAAGTAACATCACTTTTGGAGTAATGTCAACTTTGCTTAGTCAGTGACATAATTCCACCACTGGGTGGCACAAAAGATCCCCTAAACAAGATGAGTGCTTGCAACACCGATATAACTTGATGAAGAACATTCAAGTTAGATACCTAAAATGGAGCAGAAAGGCATATGTCTGTCAAAAAATAAACTAAGTTTTTGAGGAAAAAAAACAAAACAAAACACACTTTAGTTCTTTGAGCTCCCGCGTAGCATCATTCTTCTGCTTCCTCATGTCATCCAGATTCCTCAGAGCATCTGCCAAATCACTCACAGCTCTGTCCCTCTCGCGTCTCAGGTTGTCACACAGTGTACTGAGAGATGCACACATCCTCATCAGATGTCACAGAACATACAGCTCTATTTTTGTACAAGTCTCTTTGCAATGATATGCATATACACATAAGGGCAGACTTTTTTTTTTTAACCCAGTTCTTTACCGTATGCTCTCCCTCTCTGCCACTATCTTGTCTCTCTCCTGAAAGGCCCAGTCCCGCCGACACTTGGCTACCTCAGCTTCCTGCAGAGCTTCCTTCAGCTCCTGGGAGATAGCCTCGTACTGCTTCCTCAGCATCTCAATCTCCTTGTTGGCTCGCTCCATGTCCATAGTGGCAGAATCTTGTTTCTGAGGGAATGGATAAAATCGACTGGTGATAAACTTCACAGTAAGAGTATATAAAGAATGTATGCAGCTAGGTGCTTTTAGTCTAATATGGTTTTTGTTAGCATTGTGCACTTTGAGGAATTTGCCTAAAAAAGTATAGCTTTCTTCTCAACCATCTTTACATCATTTTAGTGCATGTAAAGCTTTAAAAACTCATTGATGTAGAGACATTTCTCACAGCAGCCACTTGACATGACACAGGTATTACAAATTACATTAACGAAGCTTGTGTTCTATTCCAGTGAGCCGTAATTCATGTAAATAGTACCACCTGTATTTATCTCTACCATGGCACGTCAGAATGTCTGCTGTGTGTCTGTTTCTCAAAATAAGTATTAGACAGTTTCATTTTCCTACTTGTACTCAAAGAAAAATTAAGTACCTTGTTTTTTTAAATACAGTCTGGAGGGCTTAACTACATGCTACTATGAAAAAAAGGTTTAGAGAAACTGCATTTTTCAGAAACAGAAGGCTTCCAACTAAACTGATCCCATCCATCTAAAACCAAGTTTCTACAAACTAAAACATAACACCCACCTATAATGTGTAAAAGAATGGTCTTAGACAGCATTAGGTGTGAAGTAGATCAGATATAACATAACAGATGTAAACATCATTGAATCTGCTGGTACATCTGTAGCACATGCTCCCACTCTTATTCTAAATGACTGTACTTCAGAGACTAGTAGGTATAGTAAGAGCATGAATTAGGTGCACTGCTGAATTAATTCCATTAGACTCCACTGTTTGGCTAAATGATGGGTTTCTCATACAGTGCAGATTTCTTCAAAGTGAGGGAGAGGCTCGTCATTGCAATGATTGGCAATTTCCTAATGTAGGCATTCCTGACCTTCATTGTAATTAATCTGACAATCACTGCGAATAGAGTGATGCACACATTTGTCAACCAAAAAAAAAAAAAACATCAATCCGCAGAAACCACCCAACTGACGAAAAATTATTTACTACTCCTACTACTACTACTACTACTACATGAGATGGGATGAAGGGATTACTGACAGAGGAATAAACCAATCCTTCCATTTGTGATGATAAATCGTCTGTCTGGCTACCTGTCTGGCTTGGTAATATTCTCGTAGCAGCTGGTCCCTCTGGATGATGGCCTCTGTCCTCTCCTTCCGGGCCACATCCCTTTCCTCACGCACGGTTTCGATGTCCTTGCAGGCCTGGTTCAGCTCCTTTTGGGCCTCAGCCTTATCCTTGACCTCATGGCAGTATTTCTCCAGCAACTCGTTCTTTTCACAGATTGCTCGGTCCCTGTCCACCAGGGCTGAGGCCAGCTCCTTCATCATATTTAAAAAAAAAATCTATGTATATAATTTTTTTAAAAACCAGTGGGTGATGAAGTGAATAAACACAACTTTCTGTGTTTTCTGTGCCAGCCATTACTTTTAACTTGATGAGAATTTTTGAATATTTTTAAATCTATCATATTATTATACATTTTTGTAGTATTCCTTTTGGATTGGCCTTCTTGTAGAGCTTTTACCTTGGAATTTCCTTCTTGGGAAGGTTACATTCTTATCTCACAGCAAACATATGTTAACAGACAAATTTCCCATTACATGAAGAACTAGAGATTACAAAATATTTTTCCTCCTCAAGGATTTTTTTAAGGAACAGGACATTTTAAACTTCTTTTGGGGTGCTTACAGATAGCTGTCTCTTTATTTTGTCCATTTTGCTTCTGCACTCTAGCCTTTTAATAGCAGAGTTGATGACACGTGATTACTTTTTGGCCACCCTAAACCCTTGTGTATTGCCAAAATAAATGACTACAGCAGCTTAACTACAGAAGATGCTTGGAACATAGACATTATGTGATTGGTTGTTATTCATCAACAGTTTTACTTAAATTAAAAACAGCCCTGTAAATTTGCAGTAATTAATTTCTTTACAGTGCATGATATATATTCCTCAAGTGTTTTCCAATCATTCCCATTACATAATTAACATTTCTGATGATCTCCCATTTCAGCTTTTACCTGCCGGAGAGCCTCCAGCTCCTCGTTGGCCACTCGTCTTTCTGAAGAAGAGCTCTTGAGCTTCGCCTCTGCCATCTCCAGCCCTGTCTGAAGCCTGTCCACCTCTTTGATCACCTGATCCCGCTCGCTCATGATCAATCGGTATTCACTGATCACAGAGTCCCGCTCCTCCTTGTACTTCTCACAGTCTTTTGCTGCCTTGAGCTGCTGGGTCTTGAGCCGTGTCACCTCAGACTGCAGCCGCTCCATTTCTCGCTGTAGCTCTTTATTCTGGGCTGTGGCCTTGGATAGTTCTTGCTGGGTGTTGTCAAACCTGTACCAGACAAAGATTAAGGAATGTAATGGATTCAATGACATTTTAGAAATTGTTACTGTTTGCAAATTAATACTTTATCTTATGCTAAAAACAAGTAAATCATCACACACAAGAAATTTGCAGTCTCAGCATCACAGAAGAAAACTTAAATCAGGAAGCCAACTGCCCATCTGCAAAGCTTGATCTGCCTTGGATTAAGTGTGTTTTAAGTACTGTGTAGATCTGACTTTGGCTCCATACTCCAGTTACAGCAAATTATGCTACAAACTGAGTACTTCTGTTCAGATTTTTAACAGTTGCTAAGTTTATGTGTTTATCTTCTTGTTTCTCTGATATTTCCAACGTTACCTTCTTATTGAAGAGGAGTACTGCTGCTGATAGTGGATGGCAGCATCTCTTTGTTTCAGCAACATGTCCACTTGCTTCTGCAGTCGGTGATTCTCCTCCTCAGCCTGGTCCAAACGACTTAAGTCTGCATTGTGACTGGCTGTCTTCTCATTGTAGCGTTTCCTCAGAGTCTCATAGTCACTTTTCATGGCCTCCAACTTGTCCACAGCAGTGTCATATAGTTTATTAAGGACATCAGAGGACCCCTCTCTCATTACCTGCAAGTAACATAATTCAGATTCCTTAATGAATTCAAGGGCAACAATGGGACTGCTCCTTTAACCCATTTGTGCAATTTTCTGGTTCAGTAAAATTGCGTGAAGATAAGAGCTGACAATTCAGGGATGCTCAATTCACAGTCATTTGCATCGATTATTCATGTTAGTTTTAATTGTTAAAATTAAATAAGTTGTAAGATTGCACTGGCACAGAAAAATAAACCAATTTACAAGACAGATCCTATACAGAGGAAAGCTTTACTTTACTTCAAAACAACACCACTGCCATGAAGTGTGGCCAGTTCTGTGTTTTTCTATAGTTAGCTTAAATGGTTTTCTTAACTCTGGATAGAGAAAAAAAAAAAAACAAGAGAAAAGCTTCCCTGTTAAACCTGCCTCACTTCTTTTGGTCTCCTGTAATCCTGTGCTGACAAAAGGATGTTATGATGCTGAATACAAATCTAAAGTGAAGTGCCAAAAACATTTACACAGTTGTGTATGTAAAGACTTCCATAACACTGACAGTTCTTCCACTCCCCACCTGTTTGGTGCAGATTAAACAAACTGTTTATTTAGGTGTCAGATATGGTTAATTTAACCCATGAAGAAATATATAATTTGGACCATAATATGGACCAGATAATGCAAAGCAGATGAAAACACTGTATCTAGCTCAACTTCATAAAATACTCTGGTGTAATTTGTTTGTGATGCAAACACCAACTGGGGCATGCAGAATAATAGATACATGATTTTAACATGAATTCATGAGCTTAACTAATGTTAAACTAACTAGTTCTGACTGTGAGAACTGTCCAGGAAGCAATCTCAGGGGATTGTGGCGGGATTAATGATTAATGCTAGTTTCACTAATTTAATTTCAGTGAAGAATGAAACTATTGTGTTCAATGCAAATAATGAACTGAGCGCCAAAAGGGGCAAACCAGGACATTTTAGAATTAAAAATAATGGTATGTAGTATGTCAGTGCCTTTAACAACAACACAATAAATATCTTCTTTGGACTGACATCACTTAAAACTAATTTGATTCCTAATTTGACTGAGGCTGAACAGTAATTTGTGTAATGATGACATGAGCTCTGGAGACACTCAGGAATGTATCCTTGCTATCAAATAGCCCTGTTATATATTCCCCATGGTTATATAAGGTATTGAAAGCATGTAATGATATGATCTTGTGACTGCACTGAGGGTGAATATGTCAGACTGAGTAACAGTAAGAGGCTCAGGTAATGTCATTTTTCTAATCTGAAAGAATGTTTTGATGGACAGAGACACGGAGGGGACAGCGCTTGTCTGACCCCATTTGCCTGAGCAATGTTGTCCTTTTGGAAGCAATGGTCACAGAGAAAAGAATAAATTAATTTCCATCTCAAATGTCAAACTGGTTTTTACCTCAGTGGGCATCCAGAGAAGGAAAGGAACATAAATTATGTAGACATATACACCTGGCTCTGTATGTTTTCTGTGTGTGTACATTTATAAGCAAGAATGGTGATTGAACTGCCAGTTGCACAGGCACCTGCTGATGTAGCATCTTCATATCAGCCACTTCCCTCTGGTCATCATCATGTAGCCTCCTCAGCTCCTCGCAGGCCTGCTTCACGTGGTTGTGCTCCCTGACCAGCTGGATGTTGTCCTGTCTCACTGCCTCCAACTCTTCTTTCAGCTGGGTGTGCTCGTTTACCAGACGGCTATGCAGTGTACTGTGGAGACAGAAGAATGTGTACAACTGAACCATGGGTGTTGCCAGCCATGTTTAAAAATCAGCATTATAGCACTAAATATATAAGCTACAGTATGTCTTATGCACCTCCAGGCAATATATGCTCAACTAATGATTCATAAATCAAAGAATAAATAACATTTATTCAGCTTAATTTTTATAAAGCCCCAGAACCCTGTGAATGTCTTCAAACGAACAGAATTTAGAAAAAAGTACTTAAGGTTACAAGAAAAAAAATCTGACAACTTTGGATAACCACTTTTTGCATTGTTTATTTATAAAGATGGGTCTGATGTTCATTTAAGCCCAATTGCAATCTATCAAAACTAACAGCACACAGACAGTTGTACTTTCATGACATTTAAAAAGACACTGAGTAATCACAGTGCAAGCTGGGAAAAGTTAATACTTAAATTTAGTGGCTCACAGATGCTCCTTTAGTAGCAACAACCTCCATTATAAATTTCCTGTAGTTTCTTATGAAACCTGTACAAGATGAGGAATTTTGGACCAGTTTCCCTACACAAATGTTTCAGCCTAATATTTGGGGAATACCTTGATTAAATAGCCCCCTTCAGATCATGTCACAGCAGCTCTTGTGTGAAGGTCAGGGCTCTGACTTGGCAATTCCAATATGATTTAATTTAGGTAGTTGCTGATTTGCGTTGGATCATTGTCTTGCTGCAGCACCCACATTCTTGGACTGCTGTCCTGACACCCTCCTGGAAAATGTTCTTGATACAGTTTCAAAGTATTTGTTCTTTAATGGCTGCAAGGTGTTAGGTCCTGAGACAGTAAAGCACCCCAAACCAAGATGCTCTGTCCATCATACCTTACAGTTAGGATGAAGTTTTATTGTTTATGTGCTGTGCCCCAACCCCAAACAGAGGTGATGCAGTTTTAAGATGTTAAACTTTTTTCTCCCTGATCGCTCTATGGAACATCATCCCAAAAGTGTGCTGCCTTTTTAAAAATGTATTTAAAATGTATTAATCTTTTATTAATATTTTTGAGAGCAGTGTTTTCTTTGTGGTCTCTTTCCATTAACAAATGGAGTTTTAGAGATTTCTGCAAGTGCTTTCCAGTTCCCCTTGGGTTCTTTTTCACCTCCTTCAGGATTACAGAGTTTGCCATTTGGTGTGACCTTTCCAAGCTCTAGACTCATCTCTTTAAGTGGAACACCTAACACCAAGAAGTCTTTGGACAAGTCAGCACAAAGGTTTGAATAATTTTCTCCAGCCTGTAATGTGATTGGTTACACGATAACTGATTCTAAGTTCAGTCAGATTGTATTTGTCTATAATCACAAATTTCAAACTTTTTCTTCCAACTGTAAATCATTATCTGATCGTCTAAACTGGTTTTGATTGGAAGGAATTGGTAGCAATCAACTAATTATTTTAGCACTACCCAGGAATAAAACTCCACAGGTTTCACAAATTGAAATTACATAAATTTCACTCTTAGACACTGCCTTATTTTTAGACATTAGCTTATCTGTTGTTACCAACACTTTTTTAGACATTGACTCTAGGATGGAGCTAACAGCTTTGAGTTAGCCCTGCGACAGAGTGGCAACCAGTCCACCTCTCGCCCTATGGCAGTTGCAATGAGCTCTGGTGCCCCCGGTGACCCTGAATTGGATAAAAGGATGGATGGATGGATGGATGGATGGATGGATGGCATGAGTTCTGATAGAATTTTGGGGTTACAGTCCAATATGCTCATTTACTGCTTTATTGCCTGCCATAAATTTATCATCATAAATCAATACCTAAGCAAATAAAAAGCTTTCAAAAATTGTAGTTTTATAATTAAATTTATAGTTTGATAAATAATTGCTAAATCTGCTCTGGGCTTCTGAGGAGGGCTCTGTAGTTTTTAGTGCAATGTAATAAAATAATAACATAATATTTTGAGTATTGTCCTAATGTCACACTCAAGGCTCTTTTCTGCTCTTCATACCACTTCAGAGATGTCAGTGAGCTTTATATTAATAGCAAAAACACCCCCTTATGTAATACAGCTTTAACTTTACAAACATGAGAGGACTAATAAAAAGCCTCCATAATTACTGAGTGCTAATGCTTATTTATGTGTTTAGTAACTTACTAATCTAAGTACAATATGAAAATTATGAAAACTGCTAGACACAATTGTGATTTCCCATTAACAAAGCATACTGCTTAGTGTGAACGGATAAGTGCAGAGGCAGACAGGACATTGATTTTTTTTTTTTTTTTAAAGTTTCTATAATGTGCAAACAGGGTCCAAAAGCACAGGCTTAAACAGTCATAATCCTTCATCTGTCTGTTTGCAATGGGGAACAGATGTTGATTCCCTACACTTTGGAGGCAGTATAGCATCATTTAAAAAAAAAAAAAAATCACAAAAATGAACTAGACTTCCCTTCACGTCAACTCAGTACAGCTTATTTCACCAGACACCAAATGCTCCATTCACAGCATTATCCTCATGGAACAGATGCTGTGCCACATACACAGGGTTCACATGATTACAGGGCATGCTTGTTATAAACTCTTTACAAAACGGCATTACTTATAAAGAATATTTTCATCTGTGCTCTCAACATTTGGCCAGAAATGTATGATTTATCCTTCTATAAAAAGAATGACAATAGTAATTTTATTTCTAAAACAATCCAAAAGATTAAATGAAATTGATGAAGAGCTGCTATAATTTTCATAGCTTAACTCAGCTTTTGAACCAATATAAAAGGCTTCATCCCTATCACTCTTGCAAAACTAAAATCTGTTCTATGCAATCTGCTGTGAATATGTGAGAGGAGGAACAGAATACTAGCTAAAATGCTGCAGGCTGAGCATGAATGCATACAGCACAAATGTACCGGCTCTTAAAAAATTTACAAAGTCCCCTAGTAGGCTTTCCACTTACTGGTAGAAGTCTGCTTTCTTCACAGCCTCCTCGCACCTCTTCAGGGTGGTGCTATGCTGGTTCTGCAGGGACTGCAGGTCTGCCATTGCCTTCATGCACTGCAGCTTCAGACGCTCATAGTCATGACCTGCTTTTGCATTTGGTCTATTTCACAGAGAAAGTAGTAGAGAAACAAAATTGTAATGCATCTAAAGCAAGTTCTAAGATGCCACAAGCGAGAATGTGAAATGTACAAATGAGATAAACATGCAAAGTTTATGCTTTCAGGAGTGTAAGAAGAGAGAGGCATTGACAGTATCCTCCCCATTTGTTTTAGAGATGAGCATATCTTAAAACAATTTTGCATCAAGCAGCTCTTGCTATTTCTTTTTTGCAGTCATTTTTAAAACTCAACAAGGCAAAATACTGCCATTCACAGAGTGCAGGTACAGGCAAAATTACTCTGCTTTCCTTTAAATGTTTCAGAAAACAGGAAGTTTGACAGCATGAGATTAGAACACTACCTGCAGTCATCGAAGGTGGTTCCAGGTGAAGAAAGGGCCAGACGTTTGCGTAGTTCGTCCCTTTCACGCGTCACATGTCTCAGCTGTAACAAAACTGTTTCCATCTTCTCGTTCACTTGGTGGTGGTCCATGTGGGCAGGAGGAGGGGAGGAGGCTTGAGCAGGAGTACCTGTGTGAGTCAGCATGTCACTGGTGGTTTTTACCACTCACAGAGCTCAAATGATAAGGGTTATTTATTGTACAACTATATTTCAATTAAAAAAAAAAAATCTTTGTAATTTGTCTTTCTAGTCAAGTTTACAGTTCAAATAAACATGGACAACCAGACGAAACCTACTAGGTCAATCAGTCACGAGCTCTTTGTTAGGACTAAAAATCTCCAAAGTTACATATTCCTTTAAAGTTAGTTATTGGTAAACACCTTGACCACCATCTTATTTAATCACACATAATCACACTTGCATTTTAAAGCCAAAGTCAGTTAAATATTGATCTTCCTCTCTTTTGTATTCATTAACCTGAGTACTTGTGAGTATTCCTCAGGAATAAATCCATTGATTCTGATTTTGTTTCACTTTCAATAGCATGGACCAATCAAATCCTCTTTCCCTGAGAGAATGACCAAATCACACAGGTCTCTGTATGCATGTACTGGGTGACAGTACGTTTCTTCTAACATCTCTGTGATCACTTGTGTGTGCTTAGAGTCTAAACAGTCAGCAGCCAGTGACTGCCTATTATTTACAAAACTGTGGCTGGTTCCTTCAAACAGTAAGGGTTTATTTTCCAAGAAGATAATGTGTGATATTTCTTTGCCTTAAAATCAGTAGAAAATCATAAACACCACACTCACCTAAGCTGCTGAGAGAGCTGCTGCTTTCTGAGTCTGATGGCATGGTGGACAGGACGCTGTATGTGGACCCTGCAAAGTCAACAGAAACATTAAAGTCAGTTCTAAGCGTACTCGACCGTGACTGCTTTATGGTCAGATGATCATCTCTGGCATTGTATGGTACATCAAGGCACTACAGCTTGGGTTACATTCAGGAACCTTGACTGAAAAAAGCCAGCCGGAAGAATAATAAGGTGGGACTTTCCCCAACTTGGGATGACAAGCCTGTGGGCTGACAGAGTGTAGCTAATTACCAGTTGGGCAGGGAACTTGAATACATACTAGCCAGGGCCCCAAAGAGGCTGCAGCCTTCGAGCTTCTCCTTTTATCTCCTCTGACAACATCACACAGTCCCCCCTGTGAAAGCCCTTCTTTTATAGCCTACAGTGATTCATAATTAACATCACAGAAAGGAAGCTTTATGTACAACACTGAACAATATGAAAGAGATGTTATACCAAAAACAATGTAGAAGAGTAAAGTAGCAGTAGTTATTAAATTCATAAATAAATACAAAATAAAAATACAAAAATATTGGACAAAACCTCTCAGTCATTGATTAGGGTGTTCTATTCAATCCCATTTCCACAGGTGTATAAAACAAAGCATCTAGCCTTTACAAACATTTGTGATGCTAAAGAGCTCACTGAATTAAAGCATGGTACCGTAATAGGATGCCACCACTGCAACAAGACAGTTTGTGAAATGTTTTCCCTTCTAGATATTCCACATTGTACTGTCAGTGGTATTATTAAAAGTGGAGACATTTAGCAACCACAGTAACTCAGCTAAAAAAAAAAAAAAAAAAAAAAAAAAAAAAAAAAAAAAAAAAAAAAAACCCCCACCCCCAAAAAAAAAAAAAAAAAAAAAAACAACAAAAAAACA
>VUQH01005117.1:0-10628 GCA_015106775.1 Etroplus canarensis | reverse complement strand
TAAGAGCTGTCAAGTACCACAGAAATCAGCATCATAAAGGTGCTGTGGCAGATATTCTAAGAATGTGCATCATTAACAGGAAGAAAATCATCTATGTTCCTTTTAGTGGACCTTGTTCAGTATCTGGGAATTGCAGTTCTTCCTTTCTTTTAAAATGACTTAGTGTATGTCTTATGATACACCACTAGATGGCATCCTTAGAGAAGCCTTGGCCCCCTCAGCCTCACTGTTTTGTTTGCAGACTACGAGAGCAACGTTATAAAATAACACTAATCTCCATCGGCATGTTTTTTAAAAAAAATTTGTTCTTAAAACTGCCTGATGTGCTGTAGGCATCTTTTGTCAGTTTAATGTATGACTCTAATATTCCCTTTCTGTTCCTTTGCCTCTTGTGCAATGTTTCTCTTTGTCCATCAATGCACAAACACTTTGGAGGTTTTGGGGTTATATTTGCTTGCAACCATAATAATGAAAAATCCCTTGCACAGATTTTGGCAGTTCAAACATCTATCCATGAAGCCAACATTTCCATCTGGAGAATTAAGTGATAGAGATGGAGAAATGTGGCACTTTGTGGATGTTTGTCGTTAGTGACTCTTAAAGAAGAAAATAAACTGATCATATTTTATTCAGCTAAAATTGTTGTTGTGTGTGATAATCTGTGCTTTCAGAAATTCTGTGAAACAACTTTACAGTTCTCAGTTCTCTACATGGTGTAGTTAAGTGTTTGAATGCTCCATTTTAACCAATGAGTGTGTCACAGTTGCTACTTTCAGCTTTTAGGAATGTCATGAAATGGGAATTTCAACATTTTTCTGTACCAAACAAGCTTTTGAATGAATATACAGTATTCTCTGTGGCAGTGAGGTTATGAGAAACTGTGTCTCTCTGTTTGCAGATATGTGTGTATTGATTGATTGACAAAGTGCGACAGGACAGGTTGCATCTGCGGTGCATGACTGAGAGAAGAGCAGCAGGAGCAGACAGCTGTGTGTACCTTTGAACAAAGGCAACATGTGGAAGAGAAAAGTTCATCACACCAGGTCAGGTCACCCTCTACATACTTAGACACGTATTCTTGTCTATAAAACTGCTGGTCATCAGTTCTTTCTTCTCTCAATCTGTCTTTATCTTTTCTACTATTTACTTCAATACATCATCCCCATCATACCATACCCTTCTCTCTCGCTTTCTCTTCAGCTCAATCGCACCACACTGACTCTCTTTTCTTAGCAAACCTTTCTCTCATCCATTATTGAGACTTGTTTTTTTTCCTTGGGTCTCAGAATAAAGAAAGGGAACAGATCTTTTGAATTTTTAATGCCCCACATAAAAAATGTATTATCTCAGCGATACGAACTGGTAAACTTTTAGCAGGACACAACACGCCAAGTCACGAGATGAAGCTAGACAGAGAAGAAAATTAGCGACAAAAATCTTGTTTTCAACAGAAGCTAACAAAAAATGTTTCGACAGTTAATGGGGATCCATGTTAGAAGAAACTACAGGCAAAGTAATGACCAGAGATCATGGATTTTAGCGAAATTCATTGACTTGTAGCAAAAAACGTGAAATAACTGTTAATGATGCACAGTTGCTTCTGCTTTGATTGATATATAATCGGGTGGTAAACACACTAAAGGCACCTACATAACCAGGAACTGAAATGTCCACTATCTACCGACTATCAAATATGATCGTATTGCTTCATATAATGACAGGGCTTAACATTTATCATTGGGGAAATTTTGTTCTGGCCCTACATGCAGATTAATTTTTCCCCTGTGAAGTTCTGAAAAAAACTGAGCTTTTTTATATTTTTGCATGAAATCATATTTTCAAATTGTATTCTTTTGTTGCAGTACATAAAGTTATTTAATGAAATATTAAATAAACTGGTATTTGATCCATAGATAAACACATTTACCTCTAGTCTAAAAACATTTTCTAGTAATAGAGAACATGAATACACCCCTCAAAGTGCCAGTAAAAAAAGCATATGATTAACTTCTGATTGTCAAACAGTTCCATCATTAATGTCTACTGTGGTTACTTAAGTACAGCACCTATGCAAACTGAAAGGCATATTGTGTAATTTATAACACTAGAAGTCTTTCAGTATGTTTGAGGTGTATCTTTGTATCCAGAAAGCATCTACAAGTTCAGCTCTGGGAAATGGTAACAAGCTTTGTCTCAAGCCATATCTCAGCTCTGGTCCACACATTCTCATTTTTGATAGGATTAAGCAGGGCTTCAGTACCCAGCAAGACATGAACTGTGAACCAGGAGGAGAGTGGGAGTGTGTATAACATGAGATGGAAAAACAATGGGACAATATTAGATTAGTATGTATTTAGGTGTTGTGTGCATACAGTACATTTATGTCTTTCTCTTCTTGGGGGTTTGCTACAATTAACTAAAAAAGGGGATATATGGTCTAGCAAATTGAAGAAAAATGCCAAACATATTTTTTTGATGACTGCACGAGTGCATCGGTCACTACAGTTTGACAGCCAATAGACAAGCAACCTGAGGCGAGAAAAGTAGAAAGCGCATAATGCATTCTTTAGTTGAAGCACAGCAAGCTTAGCAAAAGACATACATTGCACTGTGGAAGTGACAGGGTAAACTGCTCACATGTAGTAATCCAGATCATAAATTTGACTCCAGGGAAAAAGCTTCATTGTCTCTCCCTCCATCTTTTTCCGTACATTGGAGAGCTCAAGGTGGGGGAAGAACCACAGTGTCCTAGAGCCTGAGGAGGGGTCATATATTCTCACGATGAAGCCTGGAGCATGTCATCTATATTTATGCTCTCATTAGGCTTATTGTGTTTTCAGATTGGCCACAGCTTTTTGTTGTTTATGAAGATACCCTAGGCAAATTGATGTATAATCTCAAATGTGAGGTTAATGCCTGGATATACAAGCAAATGAATATATGCAACAGTTTATATATGTGATCAGTAACTATTTCCACACTGATATACTGATATCCTGCCTGTAGTGCAACTTTCCATATTTTTTCCACTTATGTTAAGTTGCGCATTGGTGGTACTTAATAGAGGGTTTTAGACACTTGTTATTAGGCTCTCTAATGTTGGTTGCTTTTATTTGTTTGTGGTCTCTAGTTGCCTTGCCTAGCTTATCGCTGACTGCCAGCCATTCATCAGGGCGAGCGAGGTAGTCTAGAGGACAGGGCAGGGAGGGGCCCATTGCTCTACTTTCCGGACTCAAACTGATGGCAGTTTCTGCCACAGGCCTTGGCTGGTTATGACAGTCAAGAGGATCCATTAAGCAACTGACCCTCATCTATAATAGTGTCTCTCTGTGAACCCCATTTAGCCAGAGGTACAAACAGGAGACAAAACTGAAGGACGTCAGGACTGTGGTGTATACCATGGTTTACAAGTCACCTGGTTGGACAAACGATGATCAATCAAGACTGTAAAGTAATAGAAGAATCACCAATGTCTTTCAGCTACATAAGCAGGTTACCTTATCCTTTAATAATCATTTACTAGACCTTAAAAGATTTCTTTCCATAGGAAAAGAAAACACATAATGTGGAAAAATCTTATGCTAACTGTAATATTTTACAGTGCAGAAAGCAGGTGTTTCATATGTGGATATCTGTTCACGCACAATATGCAGAATGTATAGCCCGCAGCAATGGACAGAAATAGAACCAACAGCCTGGCAAAGAAGTGTCAAGAGACAAGGAGCGAAAGGTTCAAATGTAGAGGAGGAGGAGCAGTATGGGCCCAGAAAATGAAAGAGGGACTGAACCACTGAGATTCCTTTATAACAACAGGGGGGAACTAGAGAACATCCATAATCATATCTGACAAAGGTGAATGTCTTCTGTCTTCATTTTAATGCCATTTCGCTCCTTCTCTGATGGCAATGAAGTTCTAATAAGGAATTGATTTTTGGCAGGCAGTTAAAAGGGCGACCTTCTGACCCCACTGCTCATTGTAGGTGTGGCAGGAGATGGTCCTCATCCCTGAGAATCGATGCAGCATACCTCATAACCACCCTCGGCCGATTTCAGAGGCGCAAATGTATCATCAATGTGTCATCGAGCATACATCTTTGCTGGAGGCGACAGAAACTTCCCCACCTGCCCACCCCCATTGGATGAGAGGGTGGAGAGTGGCATTTCTCCCAATTCTGTGAAATGGTGCAGAAAACGGGAAATAGGGACACGCCTCCCAGTGTCTATCAATCCTGAATCTGAGGAGCTGACCTCTTGTGAAACTTCATTCAGATGCCCACATCTATCTGTCAGTGAATAGGAAAGGAGGTAAAGAAGGAGGGGGTGGTATCGGAGCCAGCAGCCAATCTCCCCTCCCTTCTCAGATGCATAATTCAGTGTTTCTCTCACAACAGCCTGAGCTTCGAAGGGCTCAGCTCCCCCAGCCATGCGGCCAACAGTCTGCTAATATGAAAGAAGCTCAGATCCCACTCTGTTGTTCCTTCAGGCTTTCTGGCTGTACACACTCTCAGTCATACTTGTATGATTTATTCAGCTTGTTCATCCATGGCGTGAGACTCAGACCTCAGTGGACAAGTTGGGAAACATTTTTTGTCCTTGGCAGAGGAAGTGTGTCGGCATCACTGTGGGTTGTCTGAGTGACACTGGAGTAGCTTAACCTCCCACTGGTGGTTAGTTTTACTGCTCATTCTGAGAGGCCTGCTGCTGAGCCAGTGTTCATCAACTCTGCCCTGGCCTCAATAGGCAACCAGGGAAGGAAGCATAGAGGACAAGAACACAGAGTGGTGCTTCCTGTTCCTCCAAATCAAATCAATTTTCAATCTCTTCTTTGATGGTCACTGAAAAAAATCACCTTAGCTAGTTTACACTAATCTCTTTGTGTGAATAAACTTTCAATTTGTCTAGATGTCCTGTAGTAATGCAATAATTTGGAACTGTCAGTTTCATTCATACTCCCGCAAAAGATTTCCCACATGTGAGAAAGTTTCAGATTGGGGTGGTATGTTGGCTGAGGTAAGGAGACTAGTTTTTATCTAGTGAGTTCTCCAGCAGGGGTACAATGTTGGATGAGACCCAAAACTCTACTCACTGTGCCACTGGACTATGTTTAATCTCCCTGCAGGAGTATATTATTGAAACCTGGCACCACCACAGCCATGAAACTGAAACTGTATGGTTAAGTTTGTCTGCTTCTACAGTGCAGTGGTTTGGAGGAACGCTTGCCAAGAGCCAGCAAAGATTTTCTATAGGGCAAGGGTCAACAGCTGCTGCAGATTCAGGTCTATTTTTTATCACTATCTATTTGGAGATGGGAGGAGGCTGGGCAACACCTGTTTGCAGGTGTAGTTGCCTAACTCTTCAGTTTGTGTTTAAATTAATTCCCAACTGCTAGAGTGTGCATCACTGTACCTTTCAATCATAGGTGTATCATTGCTGGGGGGCACAGGAACAATGCTTCCATCACTTTTTCTTCCTGCAGGAAAACAGGATTTTTGTATTTTGCAAAGTCATGTGGAAATTAGTTTCATTTTTTTTTCATTTTTTCATTCATTTTTAAGCAATAGAAGATTCAGTAACCACTTAAGTGTATGTTTTGCAAGAGAGAAACACATTGTCACAGTTGTCATACTGATATACAAGGTGTAGTGATTGAAGCACAAAATTCAGGCATTGAGAAAAATGCAAGAACGTGCCTTGAAAGTTGCTCAATCCAATCAATAAATAAAGAACTGAACTGAATCTTCCTAATCCTCATTTGTTTGTGTGGTCAATTATAGTAAGTTAATTCATGCAAACAAGAACAGTGGTTACAGAATCTAAAGTCTAAAAATAGGAAATATATTAGATTTATTTTGCTGTTAAATAATCTAAGTAATCTTAGCTATGATGTGTCTGTTCCTGGGTGTGGATTGACCTTTAGCATCTCATTATGTGGTTGTTCCCCGTGTGTA
The DNA here is from genome assembly GCA_015106775.1 of Etroplus canarensis. Lineage (NCBI taxonomy): Eukaryota > Metazoa > Chordata > Actinopteri > Cichliformes > Cichlidae > Etroplus > Etroplus canarensis. The sequence goes on along the minus strand of VUQH01005117.1, from coordinate 4,680 downwards.
TATGAGGTTTTATTTCTGGTTCTGTAGAGCCTTGCTGATAATTATGTGACCATATTTCTGTTGCTTAGCTTTTTAAAGACAAAATACTCTCCTCACTTGAGTGCTGCTATAATCTTTGTTTTTTGCTTCGGAGTCTGAAGATGATGGTAATTCGTTAATTTTTCTTTCTTCACCTCCATGTGCTGCTTCAGGTCAAATGCCCCACTGTGACGTCAAATGTAATGACATGCCGTAATGGTTTGTTAAATAGCTTGGCATAAATGATGGCAAGTAAAGGGGTAGCTTGGGGTGAGTAAGAGTAGTTTGGCCCTGTGACAGCACCACACAGACTCGTGACCATAATCCATCAGCTTCTGCAGATGATGAGATCCCCTTTCCAAATTCAGGATTGGAAATGCCATTTAATTGCATGGAAAGTTTTCACCCTGGTCTTAGCAAATGGGTTTGATCTTACTCACTGTTGTTTGAACATATCTCTCTGTCCCTGGTGCTCTGTTGATCTTCTCTCTGATAGAGAAGAGTGTAGCTTGGGGAGCAGGTTAATTATGGAGGAGCTCATTATTCATGTTTAATTATTGTAAGTAGATTTTTAGCTGATTAAAATATTTCCTCTTCTTTTCATTGTCTGTAGTGGAATTACTCATTTGTTGTTTTTCTTACTGCCCTTTGTAGCACTTTCGTGCCACTCTTTTTAATCTCACTTGAGCAAAAATGATTTTCTTTGATTAAATCTGTTGTCATTAATAACTAGGGATGACAAATAAATGTTTCATTACATTTATTTTACCAGATAAAATAATGGACATTTATAAATACATTTTAGAAACCCTTCCAATTCATAGATGTACCTGTAGATGGACTGGCTGTCACACAGTGACGCTTATACAAAGGCTTTGCTCTGCATTGGCAGTCACTGAGCTGCCAGGGTATAACTTGGTCATTAGCTGACAGTCATTAGCAACTTGTTTAATTGAACTCATTTACAGACTGTACTAATCTGCTGAGGTGACCTTGATTCTGCGTCTGCGTAATGTTTATGTCAGTGAAGCAGAGGGTGTCTCTGTCTGTATGCTATTATGAGCACAAATGCAGTTAGGCCCATGTTTGGCCATAAAAGTCTGCACTTCATTAGTCATAATTACCTTTGCTGTTGCCCAGAGAGGTGATGAGATTTTGTGCTTGAGCTAAACTAATGCCAGGAGAGCAAAACTCATCAGCAGAGGTGCTGAGGGAATAGAGTGCTGAAATATCAGTTTTCATCTCTTTCTCTTTTTCTTTCTTCTCTTTTTCTTCCTTCAGTGCTCACTGTATATCAACCAAACCTCCGCCCATAAGCAGAGTGGTTGTAAATCTGGGGCACTCGTGCAGGACCAGTAGCAAGTGCAAGGAGGAGGAGATGAATGAGGCTGATGGGGGAGCTTGTTGGAGTGATAGATTAATGAGGCATGACCTTGTCTATGTGGGGTGTGTAGTTGTCTGTATGGAGGAAATAAATTTTTATGTTCTTGAATGCTTCTTGTGGCAAACTATGGCTCCCTTCGTGCCAGATTCTGTGGTCTTTCAATCAGTTTTTTTTTTTGGAATTAGTTCTTTTTGAACTTTTCTTATTAAAAATAAGAAAACTTTTTTTGGCCTACAAGTTCTGTCTGAAACTGCATGCCTCTGCTAAAAAAAACACAAGCATGAACTGAATCCCTGGATCCAGAAGTATAAATTGGTGATATTTTCTCCAGATACATCAAGATGATCTCTCTGTTTTTTCATATTTCAGTTTGATATGTATTTGTCAAAATATTATCTTCTTCTTCTTCTTCTTCTTCTTCTTCTTCTTCTTCTTTCAGCTGCTCAGTGTTAAATCTTGCCCTATTTCACAACGTTAATCCAGATCCAGTTCAATTCCAAAAGTTAATCACTTATAAAATGGGCCAAGTCCTGTGTTTGGGTAAATTTTCATTGGAAATTCTTCCAGAACTTTTTGAGCATTCCTACTAACACGTGACCAGACCGACAAATAGACAAAAATCAACCAATCTCATAACCTTCTTTAGTGGATATACTTGAAGAGCAATTTCAATGTATACTGCACTAAGAAGCTAGTCATTTGTTGGCACAGTGACACAGTAACATGGTGACTGCTACACACAATTCGTTTCCCCTGTTATTTACCAGAAACAAACAGTGCAGTGACACATAGTGTCGGGAGGAGTAGATTTTTTTCTCCAAGTCCAGTGAGTTGAAAGGCAAAGCTTCCTTTAGGGCATAAGCTAGAGTTTTAACATGTTATAGGGAGAGAGAATAAGGAAAGAATAAAGGAGAGAGTAGGAGAGAGTCTATGTGAGTAACCATGGAGGAGCGTAGGAGAGAAAGCTTCGAGCGAGGGCAATCATTGAGAAAAGGGCAACCACAGAGAAAATAGATTAGTTGAGAAACTACAGATACAACACTCGGAACAGTATGGGATGCCAGAAGTTGAGATGAAATTAACTAAAAAGGTTTAAATTTTTTTTTAAAGAGTTCTGTTTTTGTTTTATAGATATAGGATTGCTCAGAGCAGTGAACATAGGCCTGTGATTGACAGATTTGTGATGGGGACAGACAAAGAACGAAAGCTCTGTGAGCACAGTCAATAGCCATTTAGAGGAGGCGAAGTGAGAGATGACAGCTGAGCAGAAGGGTGTGAAGAGAGGAGGATAAATGAATGAGGGAAATGCTGGGAGGATGGGGAGAAGTGAGTGGGGGAGGTCCTGTGGTATATTGTGGTAGGAAGGGACTGTCTTGTGACCTTTGACCTGTAATTGGATCAGTGAGTGCACGGAACACTGTTGAAGGACCTACAGTGAAGGATTCAGTGGAGCATTTTATTTTGTCTAAACTGTGTGTATAACTGCATGTATGTGTTAATGGTAATGTGTACCTAAACCTTGCTGTTAATTACAGTCTCTAACCATTATGATGATGGTGGAGCAGGTGTGCAAGAAACACTTTTCTCTTTGTCATTGGTACACTGTAGTGCAAAAGCTATTGTCCTTGGTTGTTATGATTAAATGTGCAACATCATTTTTAGGCAGAATTTAAAATCAGGACACAAACTTCACTGGAATGTTCTGTTTGTGTCTCCTTTTCTCTGTTTCCTGTTTTGGTTTTTAGAAATTTGTCTAGTAAAATGCTCATGAATGCATCATTATTATGAGAGAAAACACATTTGTGTGGCTCTGTGTGTGTGTGTGTGTGTGTGTGTGTGTGTTATTTGCAATTTGCATTTTAGTTTTTTAAGCAGGGCCTCAGTATTGATTGACTTAAATGAACTAGCTGTCTGTGTATGTCTGCATTTGTTTGACTTGTTGATACCCCTAATGTGGGACCACCAGCTTCTGGTCTGCTGACCCATATAATGAAGGCCAAAGGGGTCCCTCCTTCTATTCATAGCCACAAAGATAAAGGTCACATTATCATCTGTATCATCTGTCTCACTCTATCCTCCTGTCCATACTAAGGATGTTCCTGGTGATGTTTAAATAAAAAAAATAATACTCAGAAAACAATCCAAATTGTAATTTAATTATCAACTTTAAAGAAAAGTCTGTGTGTGCATGTGTGTATCTGAGAGCCATTTGGACCTGTTAATTACAGTAATCAATAATCAAATATTTAAAATGCCAATGAAATTAGAGGTACTGTCTGCTTTTTAAATTAGTGCACACATTTTTGTCATTTTGATTTGGCTAGCAGTAGCAGTGCTACTACCAGTAGCCTTCTTTACTTTCAGGACAATGTCCACATGCTTGTATTGAATGTGGGGACAGATTGCTCTGGTCCAGCACTTATATACAACTGTCCATTTTATAGATAAAAATACTGCCAAATCATGCTGATTTTACAAGATGTCATCTGTCCCATTTTTCGCCATGGTTTACAGATCCCATCGCCGATAGAAGAGGGAAGCCGTCTGCTGAGGCTCCAGCTCAACATCAGGATTATTATTCCTTGTACAAACTAGGAAACGCAGACTAATTGTCTAGGAAGGCAGATTAATAGCCTAGTCAACTATTCATGCACATCACTAGTTCATACCTCTTCCTTCCCTGTTTTCTTTGGATGTTGACAGTTCAATTCAATTCAATTCAATTCAATTCAAAAAGCTTTATTGTCATTTCGACTACATATAGCTGGTGCAGAACATAGTGAAATGAAATAATGTTTCTCCAGGACCTGGTGCAACATATAACATGTAAACATATGACATGTGACAGAAACAGGACTAGTTTTTGTTTCTAGAGTTAGAAAAATTTAAGTTTAAAAGATTTTTTTAAGAAAGAGATAAATAAATAAATAAATAAAGTGCAATGTGTGCAACAGTTGCAACAGTGCAATGCAATGTAAACAATGCCAAGGACACCCTACAATGCAGAAACAGTACACAAGAAAGGCAAAAAGAAAACACAAGAACAAGACACTAGCGCCGAAAGAAAGAAAGTGCTGTAGCAGCAACTGAGGGAGTGCAGATTGTGTGTGTGTGTGTGTGTGAGTCAGAGAGAGAGAGAGAGAGAGAGAGAGTGGTTTACAGTCCAGCAGTCCTGGGTTTGTGTGTGTGGGTAACTCTTGTGTAGTACAGTCCTGGGTTATTGAGGAGCCTGATGGCTTGAGGGAAGAAACTGTTGGACAGTCTGGTTGTGAGGGCTC